>VXAX01007902.1:712554-887957 GCA_013399835.1 Leptocoma aspasia
GTGGGTTTTTTTTGTTGTTGTTGTTTGTTTGTTTGTTTTTTCCCAGAATTCAGAGGTAATTATGTCCTTTTCTCAGTAGCTTTCTTTCAACACAAGGAAACAGAAATCTGGGGTATTTGTGCTGACAGACTTGGCAGCCTTCTCATGTTTACATGGGCTGTAGGAAGTCCTTTCAGCCTGAGCCTTCATTCCTTATAAGATAAAAATTAAAATGTTCTCTGAAGGATGGTTTGAGAACCCAGTCAGCCCCTGTAGCGCGACCAACCACCATGTCCTGCTGAAAGGCTTTGTTCAAAGAGAAGGGGGAGATGTTTGGCTTGGGTAGAACACAAATCTGCCCCAGGTATTCAGCTGCAAGGCTGCTCCTGGCTTGTGTGTGGCTGCCTTGAGGGAGAGGAGAGGAGAGGNGGAATAGATTTTATTATTTCTGATAATAATCCCTCTGTTAAGGGAGATGGCGAGGTAGACAGGGAGGGAAAAGGGAATTTAAAAAGGGAAGAAGGAGATAATTGTTTTCTTGTTCTCTTGCCTGAAGAAAGGTTTTTCATTTTGTTTTTCTACTACAGACAATGGAAAGGCTGGAGAAATCAGAAGCTGGTTTTATTTTTTTTTTCTTCTACACCAAACCTTACACTATAATTGGAGAAAAACTAAATTAGCAGTTTTTCATTAATAAGATCTATGGTTGCATTTAATAGTTTGACTAAATTGTGTTTCACAAAAGGAATGCTAAATTTACTGACAGGAAAATAACACAACTTTGTTCTCAGAGACTTTCTTCTTCAAAGGTCATTGGTCTTTTTGACTGTATTTCCTTTGTGCTGTGTCTTCAGAGACAGATAACATGGGGGGCAGGGGCAGGAGCCAACATTCTTGTCAACTTTGAAAAATTTTGTTACAATATTTATTTTACTGAAGGTGACTTCCTACTTCTTTAACTAAGAGATTTAATTCCATTAAAAACCCCTCAGACAGTTATGGGTCTTAGTAGCGACCACAGGAAATGTCTGCTCTTTTTTCTTTGTAAATCAATGTAAAGAGGAGAAAAAGAGACCTATGTTTGGACATTAACCATTCTTAAAATTCTAATCACTTCATTTTTGTTACTTCTTGAGATAAGCACTTTCCTGAAAACAAAAGCCAGATAACTGATTAACAGAAAAGTAGGCCTAAGTTATTGATAAAGCTGCAGAGGTGAAGTAATATATGTTATCCTAAATTTCTCTTGCCTTGCATCTTCCTGGAGGCTGGCAGATGTGCACATTTTGGAATGCCTCAGCCCAAGGCATCACATGTCTGTGTCCTGGATTGCTTCTTTCACACTTCAGAGCAGGTAAGTTCATGTCCATGGAATTTATCAGTTGTTGTTCTGTGGATCAGATAGAAGGATCAGGCCTGTTCTCCAGGAACAGAAGTTTTTTTCACATGTCTTTGGTCAAATTATCACTCCTCTTGGTCTTCCATAGAGTGCCTAATATAGTTGGGAGATACTCCTCAGACAGTTACTACATTGCCATGGTGCTTTATTTATCTGGTAGGCATTTGGGAACCTTTTAAAATTACCAGTCCTCTCTTTGCAGATTACCATTATTACTTTTGGTTTGATTAGTTGGTTGTTTTGTTTTTGTTTTGTGTTGTTTTAAAAACAGACTTCCTTGCTCATGAACAATATTTTTAATATTAGTTATTTTCCCTCTTTTTTCCCTTCAGACCATGGAGAGGCGGCCCTTTTAATTTTCAGGATTGTTTCAATACTGAATAGGTTTTGCACACATAATTAAGTTCTGTCTCTGTGATTCACTTTATACGTTAAATTTTGTTTTCAAAATGCTAATAGTAGTTCATGGGTTTTGGCTTTTTTGTAGTTGTTGTTGGGTGGTTTGGTTTGGTTTGTTTTTTTTTGCCAGGATATACCAAGAAGCCCATTTATTCTAAATGATATTGATCTTATCCACAAAAATTTCCTCATCTCTAAGCCCTTTTCCACAGACAGTACTTACACTGGTGACATTACAGAGACCTGTAAAATACCCTGAGCAACAGGTTGACTGCTTCATCCTGCTAATTCAACAGCCCCAAGCCTCTAGGCAAGTCTGCACAATAAGTAGCAACAGTTTTGGCATAGGGAGAAGTGAAAATGCAGAGTACAGTGCATGGCATCACCTCATTCACCCTGTGTTTGCCTGCCCACCCAGGAATGGCAGGTGACACAGTATGTGACATTAATTTTGCTAGGCATGGAGAAACTCCTTCTTCACATTTTGGGCTCTACAAGGGAACTGAGGATGGACTAATCTTCCACCAATCATTGCAGCCATCTCTTGTGATTACTCAGTTAATCCTCTTCACTCTCAAAAACTAAGCTAAATAGGTTCAGTTCTTCGCACAACCATTCAATATATCAAAGAGTTCTGAAAGATAATGCACATCTATTCCAACAGAAACATCTCCAAGGTAATCATCTGCATCTGAACAAGCAATCAGACTGCCCGTGCAGCCAGAGAGAAGCAGGCAAGAGGTGATTCATCTCCTAAGGTAGAGAGCTAAAACAGACCAGATGATTCAGATCCCCCATGTACTTATTTCCCTTCATTGACTGTGCTTGGAGCTAGTTCAGACAGAGGTGTACACATGGCAGTGTATAAAGGTGGGTGAAAGTGGTCTCCCCAAAAGCATTTTAAATAGGGGTGGACTTGGCTCTTATCACTGGCACATTAGCTATATTTTAGATAAGTTTTCTGAGTTTGTGGATAGACTGTCATCATTTGGGTCATCTAGCTTTCGTATAAATCTAATATATTTGCTAGTTATGAAAAGGAAGTTTAGATCTTCCTCTCTAGTTAAACATAAACAGTAACAATTCAAGTTTCCTTTTATACAGAGATTGCACCCTGAGGGACAGAACTGCATGTTTCTGACTAAATACTTTTCCAGGGGATTGAAGCATCCAGTAGCCTAGACAGCCATTTGTCTAAACAAAATTTACACATTATTAGTTCTTGTCTCCTCTTTGGCTGATTATTCTTTTGTAACAGAGATGTTGCAGTTGGATATTTCATTTGCACACTTAAGGTTCTCTTGTCGTACATGTACTTGTGCTCACACTTGTGCCCCTGCTTCTTCAAGTCTACACCAGTCAAATTCCAAAGCTTCTGTTTTGGCTAGCTGATTTCTCCAGCTAGTCTTTTCTTGATATTGTCTGTATCACAATTGTCATTATTTCACACTACAACTGATAAGAATATAATCAGCTGTGTAACTTCTCCATTTCAAGGGTTCACATCACCTGGCAAACCAGTTAACTGGAGGGTGTTTCCTGCACCAGCTGGCTTTTCTGGACATATCTGCTAAAAGAATATGGAGTAGCAAAGCAGAGATCAGGATCTGTTACCCATCCTTTTGTAGCTCATTCTTATTTACTAAAGCACCTGCCCTTTTTGAAGGACACAATCCAGCTTCTCTTCCAGCTAGAAGCTGTGTTTGGTGGGATGGCTGCTGATTCGGGCCCTCCTGGAGCACTTTGAAGTGCAAATGCTCTGATAAGACACCTTTCTCAAGGAGACTTTGGTAGGAAAAGCATAAGGATCCCTCCAAGGGCACCTCAACAATAAGACCATTAAATCTAAAGTATTACAACTAGGTCATGGGGAATAAGGTCAGAGATGCAAGGCTCTTGTACAGCACGACGAATGTGAATGAGAGCTGGGACACTGCAGACAGTGGTCATAAAAGCACCTTATCAGAACTAGTTTGTTACACAAACTAGCTGACACCTCCCAAGGGTCAGTGTGGATATTTCAAGCATGAAAACTTGCTGAATGGACAGTACACTGGTGAAATAGTACAAGGCTGAAAAAGATGCTTAATGATGGTTGAATAGAGCGTGCTCTCTTTATATATGGTTGGAGGTCTCAGTATGGAATATCTACAGAGACATACATCATAGTCATACAAGGAAAAAGAAAATACAAAGAAAAAAAAATAAAGCAAGAACTCCTGCTATCATTATAAGCCATAAAATGCACTGGCAACATTTTCTCTGTAAGTCAAGGCCTTTCTTCCAAGCTGCGTGGAGGCAGATGAGGAGATGGAAGGGGGTAGAGAAGCAGATCGTTCTTGTTAGCTTTATGATTTATGTCTAAGTTTGTTTGTCTTTGGTGTGATTAATTGCTTGCAATTATCTGCTTCCATATAGTCAGTTCTGTACAGAAAAGATGCATCCTTGTGGGTGGGATCTCTTATGTTTGGATGAATCAACCCTGAAAATGCCCCAGTGATCTTGTGTCTGACAGATGGGACAGATTATTAGAAACTAAATCTGGGAAGGGAGAGAAGCAGTCTGGAAGGGAGAGAGACACAGTAGGCCAGCCAGAATTAATTTTTTTTCAGAATATTCTAATTTTGTATATGGTCCTAATGCTTGTATACCTTTTCCTGCTCCCCACTCCTTGTTTTATGTATTGCACATGCCAAAAGCACAACTGCCTTGTATCCAGATTGCAAACATGGGAAAGGAAAAGGGCAGCTGACTGACTGGAGTAAACTGCAGCCTGTTCTTGAACCAGGGTACAGACAAGCTGTGCTATCACCCTCCTTGCATGGGAGAGTCTGGTATTGCTGAGCTCTGGGCTCTAGGAAACAACATTCAAGACATGGGAAAGTCAGGTGAGGGACTTGCCACCTTTCTGTGGTGATGTGCAGGGCATTTCACGGAATCACAGAACCATAGAATCACTGAGGTTGGAAAAAGCTCCAAGATCATCAAATCCAACCTTTGACAAACACCACATCAGCTAAACCATAGCACCAAATGCCATTTTCAGTTTTCTTGAATGTTTTCTATTTGCACCGTGAGGCCAGACCAGTGTCTTGCTTGGGTTTGTTATTCAGTGGACAGGAAAGAATTGTTGGTGAAATTCCAGAGTGGGGGTTTGTTTCAGAAATTTGCGCCCTTGTAGACATAAAGATGTGAGTTTGTAAAATGACAGTTTTGTTTCTCATGCCCTACTGAAGGAGGGGGAAAGGACTGATGTAACTTTGCTGACTTCTGGGTTTTACATCTGCTTTGAGTATGTCCTGAGATGTGATGAGGATTAAGCACTGTTGCAGTCACTTTGTCTTGCTTCTTCTGGAATTTTCTCAGTATTTTACTGTTGCTTCTGGCTTTTCCAGTGACCTACATTTATCTTTGCTTTTGCCCTTCTAGAAATGTAACAATGCTTCCCTGGATGCCTTGTCTCCCTCACCCATCCAACCTTCCCTCAAGGTGCTGTTCATTCACTTGTATTTTATCAGATACTATTAACCACAAAAATTTTTATCAGATACTATTAACCACAAAAAAAATTCACCATGAACTGGGGATTTTTCACTTTCTTTATATCAGGGAGGTGCATCTGTAATGTAACAGGATTGTATGTCAGGCCTGATAAGGAGACCAGAACTTTTCTGTTTCAATTCCAAATGCGTTATAGGCCAAATTCTAACTCTGATAAAAAGATGCTTGAATGTAACTCAGGGTAAAATTTTGCCTGTAGTATAACCATCCTGTCAGAGACAACAATTTACCACCTAGTTTGTGGATAGCATGAAATTAAGCAGAACCACTATCCTAAACTGTAATAAAATCTATTGACATCCAAACTATGTATTATGCATATGTAGTCTATTATCCTGAGGCAAAAATGCACAGAGATTTGACAGCAACCTAATGAAGGAATGCAAAAGAAATAGGATTTAAATAAAAATCTGCAAAAGGACAGAAAATGTACCTGATAGCCAAAGGGCTGCTTCTCTTTAAGATCTGTTTCAAGCAAGTGCAATTCTGGGAGCAGAAGAGGATTTATGGGAGCGTGAGGAGGAAGATTAAGGGGAAATGCGTGAGGGTGATTGAGAAGGATGAAGATTTTTGTTAGGAAATGGGTGCCAGGGCTGCAGGAGATGATGCTGCAGAAGCAGTCAGAACACAAAATGAGCCCATGTGATAGGGTGGGGAGAATGGAGGAGCTGCTGATCTTGCACGTTGAGGACAGCAGTGAGGTGATGAAGGGAGTCAGTGCTCGTGGTGAGTCGGAGAGGCCGACTCTGGAAACCCTGTTTGGTAATTTTACCAGCTGTGACCACAAGGAACAACTGCAGCAATTCCTCCTTTGCCAGCCAGCTGCATTCCTGGATGGACATTGAGCTGACACAAAGGCTCATTAAAGAGTAGAAACAATACCTGACTAGGCAATGAGAGATTGACCAGCTCCCACCGGCACAAGGGCAGAAACAAACATCCACATCCTGTGGATCCCTCGCAAGATGTAGTTGCAGGTCCTCTCCAGACTGCAGCCTGCCATCATAAGATTTTTTTTTTTCATTTTTCTTTTTGAACTCTTAGCAATAGAAGAAAGGAAAAAGTGTTGAGATTCCATCTTGAAGGAAAAAAGACTATCAGTCTAGTCTTAAGGAATGTGGGTTTTCCTCCTTTTTAAAAAAAAAAAAAACAGCTCTCGCTAATCATTTTTAGTCATCTAACTTACTTATTTAAAAGTTAGCAACCATCAAAATTACCATCCTTAATCTAAAATGTGTCAACATGCTGAAACCTACCGGGATTTTGTAATTTATTTTTAATGTGTAAATTGTCTTCAAGAATTAAGGGTACTATGATGTTCATAAAAAGCATGCTTTTACTATCACTGGAGAAATAGAGCTAAATAATAAATTAAAGCCTTTCTACAAAAACATTAATTTTTTGCATACATTTGTTTGTAAAGGTCCCTTATTTGTAAGCAGTGATAAAAACTATTCTGCACACTTTCTTTTTTGATAGTAAGATGAGAAAAAAATAATAGGAAAGTAAAATTAAATTATATTTCATTACTGATGACAACCTGAATAAAACATGGAAAGAGCATTACCAGGCTTCAAAAACTTCTGGCACCTTGACAACAAACAGAACAAATCTATATCCACTTAAAAGCTCCCACACATTAAAATACCCCAAAATAATAATCTCTCTTTCTGTAGCTGCAAACTAGATGAACTGTCAGTGAACAAAAGGAAAGCATTTCCTCTTGAATTTTTCATAAGAGCTGTCTTTCAAAAGAAGCATATCACATAGCCTTTCTTTATTTCATACCAGGGCACACCCCAATGCTGCACTTAAAATGCTTAGAAACCTCTCTGGGGCAGGGTCCCTGGGCATCCAATTTCAGTCACATGCAGTCTTCATCAAGACCAATCTAGACCAGGAGTAAACAACACACAAAGACAGGGCATTCTTACTGATACGTGAGCCTTTGCTTGCTCTGAAAGCAACACAGGATGCAATGCAGCAGAGACAAAAGTTGGATAGCCCTCCAGGCAGCTCAAAACTTTGATGTGGCCTTCACTGTGCTCCCAATAAAGCTATCCACCTTTTTAGACACAGTTTTAAAGGATGGACACAGGATCCTTCCTCTCAGAGGGCTCAGAGGGAACCAGAGAAGAGAAGGCTCAGAGGGAATCTCATCCATGTGTACAAGTAGCTGACTGGGAGTGTGGGGGCTGTAATGAAGAGGGAGCTAGGCTCTTAGCTGTACTCACTGAAAGGACAAGAGCCAATAGGCACAAGTTGACACACAGGAAAGAAAAAAACATTTTTAGTGTGAGGATGACTAAGAATTGAAACATTATGCCCACAGATGTGGAGTCTCAGTCCTTGGATATATTCAAAACCCAACTGGGCGTAGGCCTAAACACTCTGGTTTAGCTAAGCCTGATTTGAGCAGGGTGTGGGCTAGACAATCTCCAGAGGTCACTTCCAACCTCAGCAATTGTGATACCAAAGTAGCAAAGACTGTAGTAGCTGTTTTCCTGTAGAATATGACTCATCATCCAGAGAAACTGTTCTGGGAGAGCAGCAGCTCTGAAAAATACACCTTACCCCAAGAGCTGCTGGGCTCAGGATAGCGCTAGTGGTGAGAACTCTGCTGCTTTCTATTACTTCCAAAAGTACTTCACAAGATTGTAAAATCCTCTGAGCAGAGATCCTGCTTTGCTTTGTGGACTCTGCCCATTTTTCAGGGTCATCAAGGCACATGTACTGCAGAAAATAATGTATATCCAGTTGAGAGCCACAGAATGAGCAAGAGTCACACAGCAAATCTGAAACCTTCAGTGTCCTTGCCAGAATCTCTTTTAGGACAAAAACAAAACAGCTGCAGCAGAGGTCAGTTAAGGAAAACTTCTATTTTGTTGAAAGATTTGCTCTGGAATAGAGTGTAATTTTAAAAGAAAAATAGCAGGCTTTATGTTGTGTTTAAGAAATTCAAATATAAGCATTCCTTAAAAAGAAATAAAGACACATATCCTCAAAATGTTAGCTACTATTTTTTCAAGTTCTTAAAAAAGTTTAGTCACTGTAAAAGTGAACAGAAAGGATTATTATTCCATTTCAATATTCCTAATCTGGGTTTATATAAAAGTTAGAGAGGTTTCAATTAAGTTTAAACAGTCCCAGAAGGTTGCTTTAAACAATGAAAGCTTTCTTCTTCCCTTTCCCTCTTCTTTTGGCTTTCTTGGCTGCTCAAGATATTTTACCTCTTCCCTGAAGTTCTGTGTGAGCCCCATTCCCCATGTTAACATCCTATAGTCACTGCCCATGCTGTGATTTTGATCACATCAGAAGGTCCTCAGTGAGACAACAAGAAAATTTAGATCTCTTAAGAATTGAATATTCCTGTGGAGTATCTAAAATAGTGCACAACCAACCTTACAGTCTAATGGATCAACCTTTGAGTCTTTAAACAGAAAACTCTAAAAAAAGAGGATGTGAAATCAGGACTACATCTAAATAGCAGGATATATGACCCACACACAACTGTCTTCACTGATAACTTCTCTTTCCCTCTTTGAGTATTTATCTTCTGAATTATTTTTGTTGTATTGGGTTTGTGTGACAAGGTCTTATTGGAGGGATAGGGTGAAAAACTGCCAGAAGTTTTCTACCTTGTCCAACAGAGACAATGCCAACTGTCTTCAAGGTGAATCTGCCACTGGCCAAGGGTGAGCCCATCAGGAATGGTAGTAATGCCTCTGTGATAACATGTTTAAGAGGGAAAAGAAGTTATTGCCCAATTTTCAACTACAGCCAGGGAAGAACAGAGTGAGAACATGTGAGAGGAACATCTCTGCAGACACCCAGGTCAGTGGAGAAGTTGGGGCAGGAGGTGCTCAGGGCACTGCAGCAGAGATTCCCCTACAGCCCCTGGAGCAGCCCATGGTGAGGGAGCTGTGTCCCTGCAGCCCATGGGGGTCCCTGGGGAGCAGAGATCCCCTGCAGCCCCTGCAGGACCCCAGGCTGGAGCAGGGAGATGTCTGAAGGAGGCTGTGACCCCCGGGGAGGCCTGTGCTGGAGCAGGGTCCTGGCAGGGACCTGTGGAGAGAAGAGCCCAGGCTGGAACCTTAACAGCCCAGCCTGTCCTTAAAAGACTGAGCCTGTGGAAGAGCGACCCACATTGCAGCAGTTTGGGGAGGACTGTTGCCCATGAAATGGACTCAGTTTGGAGAATTTCTTGGAGTACTGTCTCCCGTGGGAGGGACCCCACTGTGCAGTAGGGGAATGACTCCTCTCCCTGAGCAGGGGCAGGAACAATGTGTGATGAACTGACCATGACCCCCATTCCCTGTCTCCCTGCATTCTGGGGAAGGAGGTAGGGCTGGAAAGAAGGTGTTTTTACTCTGATTTTGTTAGTAATAAATTCAGTTAATATCCCCAGGTTGAGCCTGTTTTTCCGGCAATGGAATTTGGTGACTGATCTATCCTGGTCCTTATCTCAACCCTTGAGCCCATTATTTTATTTTCTCTCGCCTGTCCAGCTGTGGAAGGGAGTGATAGAGAGGCTTTGGTGGGTGCCTGGTGCCCAGACAGGGTCAGCCTGCTGTCTCTGCTGTCAGGGGACTGTCTCCCGTGAGAGGGACACCACACTGGAGCAGGAGAAGAGTGTGAGGAATCCTGTTCCCAAGGGGAAAGAGGAACTAAAGCAACATACAATGAACTGACTGCTGCCTCCGTTCCCAGTCCCCCAGTACCTCTGATGGGGAGAAAGAGAACTTGAGAGTGGAGTTGAGGCTGGGAAGAAGTGAGGGGTAGAGGAAAAGCGTTGTAAGATTTGTGTTGTATTTCTTGTTATCCTGCTCTGATCTGTTTGGTAATAAATTAAGCTAATTTCCCCAAGTGAAGTCTGTAACTGGTGAGTGATCTCCTCCTGTCCTTATCTTACCCCATGAGCCTTTCTTTATGTTTTCTCTCACCTGTCCAGCTGGGGAGAGCAGTGACAGAGCAGCTTTGCTGTACATCTGGTATCCAGCCAGGGTCAACCAACCACATTTGTTATGAGTCCACAATGCATCTCCTTTAAGGCAGGGCCCTTTGCATGCAAAACTTAGCAAAGTAGTAGCCTGGCAAAGCAGTAAATAAGATGTGAACATCAGAGAAAATGTGAAAATGGATCATAAGCACCTGAGTTAAGAGACTTGGAAAACAAGGGTAGGATTTGATACTGGTGAGGCCACGCCTCAAGTCCAGGTCTGTGCCACTCACAGCAATAAAGACATTGAGGGGCTGGAGCATTTCCAGGGAAGGGCAACAGAGATGGGGAAGGGTCTGGAGCACAAGGCTGATGAGGAGCATCTGGGGGAGCTGGGGGTGTTCAGTCTGGAGAAAAGGAGGCTCAGGAAGAACCTTATCACCCTCTACAACTCCCTGAAAAGAGGTAATGGATAGGTGGGGGTCAGTCTCTTCTTCCAAGTAACAAGTGACAGGACAAGAAGAATTGCATATTAGGAAAATTTCATTTGCCAGAAGGGTTGTCAAGCATTGGAACAGGCTTTTTAGGGAAGTGGTGGAGTCACCATTGCTGGAGGTATTTAAAAGACATGTAATGTTATGCTAAAGGAATATGGTTCAGTGGTTGAAGTTGGGTATGGGTTGTTCAGTTGGGTTGAAGTGTTGGGTTAATGCTCAGATTTTATGATCTTAGGGTTTTTTTTTTTCAACATAATGATTCTATGATTCTATCAAAATAGAACAAAATAGGATCTGCAAATTCACAAAATCAATAAGATAACTATCAATACTACATGAGAGAAGAACAACTCAGAAAGGCCAATTCTAAGAAAGATAACAAAAATTGTGCAGTCACTTGCAAAGAGGTATGGCAGAAAAATAAGCCAGTGTTATCATGAACATCATTCTCCATACCTTACATTTAAGTGTGAAAAAAAAATACCATCAAAAGATTTATCCAAAAGCATATGTTAAAATCCTTAAGTAATAAATGAACAGTAAGAATGATGAATAAAACTAGAAATTCATATATTGGTATGCAATACAGAGAGGAATAAGCAACAAGAGGATGAGAATGATTTAGAATCTCACTTAAGAGTATAAGTAATAGGAGGAAAATAAGCTCAAGGTAGTATAAAATGACAGTAATTCAAACAAATACTGATGATTTGATATTTTGAAGTACCATCTTCCCAGAGGAATGGTGAAACCATGTGAAAATTTGCAGAATATGAATAAATGTACAACAGGGAACTCCTGTACTGTTGGAGAGATAAATGTATTTATTTGTCCATGCCATCTATTTATTACAGTGCTTTGGCTGAAGAAACAAGAGGCAAGTCTTTCTTTCCTCATGTGGCAAAAGCAGGTGCTGCTGTAAACAGCATTAGACTGCCACTGGCAGATTAGCACTTGAGACATGTAACCCAAAAGAAGGACAGAAATGATGGATCTAGGAAGTGATTGATTTTTGAACCAATGTGTGCTGGAAAACCTGCTAGGAATAATATAATCAGATATGTGGTCATGACCAATGACAGGAGAAGGATCAGTGAATAATAAATTGAGCTCCCAGGATCAAGAAATAAAGGTGTTAAACAGCCTGGCAGGCTTTCCCAGGGCAATACATCACAATGAGAGTTTAGGCAGAGTTTTGGAGGTTGACAATTTTGTATTTTACTTCCTTTTTGTTTTACTTGAAAACATAACGTACAAGTCCATTATATTTATTCCAGAGAAATCTCTGTGTACATTTCAAAACATAAATTGAGCATTTTCTCTAACAAAAATAGCCTAAAGAACTGAAGGGCAGAGTGGCTGTTGAGTGCCTGTTCCCATATCACCAGTTCTAATTTGAGCACATTTACAATGTTGTAATCAGAAGGAATATTTAACATTGCCCTCAGCTCTGATCCTCCCCTTCCACCATCCATTACCTCCACACAGGTCCTCTTTGCTGGCTGTCAGGAGATTGTCAGTTACTTCATCCATTTTGGGGTAAAACTTGTGTGAAGAAATAGATTTTGTATGGAGACAGCCAGCTCTGATTTTTGGTGTTTGATTGCACTGTGGTCTGACCACCTTTTAGGAATGCTCCTGTTCCCCAGATTTGTATTCTGTGGATTTGTTAATGAAATCCCAATTTCTGCCAGTGTTGGTTTCTAGATAAGAACTGGTAACAGTGGTTGTTGCTTTGATTTATTGAAGCAGTGGAAGAGATTGTGTCATCACAGAGATTTATGGTCGATGAAAGCCTGTGTGCTGTTCTTCCTTTGGGATTTCTCCTCTAGGTGGACACGGAAGTTAAGAGCCACTGGCACAGGGTGAAGAACAGTAACTCACAGGACAGGTAAGTCAGATTTCATCTGGCCTTTCACAGCTGCTTGATTTTCAATACATCCAGTGACCTCCAGTTCCAATGAAACAGAGGAGTTTGAGCTCCATGTCCAGAAGTTCCTTTCAGTGCTAAGTTGGTGCATCTAAATTTATTCATAGGTCAGTACACACTTGATGGATGAGGCAGAGTTGATGAAAATCAGTATCTTGCTCCCATTTTACAGCTGTTAACTGGAAGATTAAAAAGATCATCACCATCCTCCTTCCTGCTTCTTTGCTGAGTCTGACCTGTACCTAATCTCAGCCTCTGTCATCATATGCTGTTATGTCTCTGGATCTTTGTGAGACAAGTAAAGACTTAAATTAGGATGTAGGTAGATATACTCATATCATGCCTATATACTATGTCTATATACTCATAGACATAAAAGCCCAATAAAACATAACTGAAAGTTGGGACTTAATTTTCTTGGGGAACAATTTTCTTGGGACAATCCCAGTGTCACTAAAAAGGGAGGAACTATTTTAACTAACCCTGTATAGGCAAGTCAGGAAATTATTTGATGGCACTCACACCAAGAAGATGGCCCATCTTACCCAGTCCACTGCCTATATTAAATAGTACAGTGTTTATGGAAGGTCATTCTTACCATAAAGACACTCCATTCTTTGAAAACTTTTGAGGTCATCTTTGACAAATATCCATCAGGAATAGACTAGACAGAATTGATACTTCCACAGAGCAGAGGAAACAAATAGGTATGTTCTGGAGGTTCTGTCTTGTTTTTTATTATGGACCCAATAAACCATACCTGGAAATCAGGTATGCTCCAAAGAAAGGCAAACCATTAGGACCTTAACAGAAAGCATCCATGGAATTTAGGGACTGGAAGCCAATATTTTAAGAAGATTGAACAAGAGCATTAGGGGATGAAAAAATAAAGCTACACATATTGTGATATAACCACTGTTGTCTTGGCCTATAATAAGTTTTTCAGCTTTTTCCATTAAATAGTTTCTTAAGTGTCATTTAAGACCCTTTAAAACTTAATTACTACCAAGTTAATGATGGGGATACATGGTCAGTGTTAAAGCTGGGGTCACTTATCAATAAGAAGGTGAGATAAAGGCAAATGGTGCTCCTCTTTAGGGTTTGTTAGGGACAAATATGTTGATCCCAATTAATTTTCAAAGTGAAAGTGGAAACAACACAAATAGCATTAAAAATCCCTTTGCTACCAGGCAAAGTACAAAGACTAAAGATGAATTTTAGCTATTTTTCATCTTTTCCTGGCCAAGGTGGAGACTTATTGACAGGCATTTCTGAAAAAGCTTCTCTTACTGCTGCTTACTACATTTGATTTAAGAAGGAACTTCAATCTTAAGGGCTGTCAGTTTGGCACCTGTAATGAGCATAATATTCATTTCAAAAGGAAAACTACCAGAAAAAGCTAAATGACAGGCTAAACTGCATCTCTACAAGCAGAACTGCTGATCTCCCAAGATAGTGTTTCCAGCCCACACACCCCTCACACTACCAGGTGCTGTTGCTTCTTTTTTTTTTTCCCCCCAGTCTTCCTCATTACATTTCCTTGGCAGAAATTCCACTGTGGATGCTAGCAATAGACTTGCCTTGATGCTGCTCATCACAATCCCTGGTGACAGCTTATTATCTCATTATCAACATTAATAATAAACGCGTGTTTCTCTGAATTTGCAATGTGAGAACCAAATATATATATATATATATATATATGACTTCACAGTGCATTTATATGAATGTGTAATGGCTGGTATAAATGCAGACTCAAAGCAGTGTGGGGGAAGGACACAATTGACATGCAGAACCAGGCCTGGTTGAGGGCTGTGACAGAGAGCTCTTGTGTGCCTGTGGGTAAGTTAGTTGAACCTATGCACACCCTTTTCCTCATTCCTGAAATCCCTCTTACACCTTTTAAGGAATGATTTAAGTTTGGTGTGCTACCTGCTGCAATGTTTTAATACATGGTCTTAGTTTTTATATGAACAACTACACACTGATAAGGACAGGAATAAGCAATCTGATATTTGTGTTTCTGAAGACATGTATTTAAGAATAACTGATGGTTTATTTTTCCCTTTCATGCTGTCTAATAATAAATGTGACTTTCCAAAGAAAATCAACTTTTACTTTTATCCCAACATGTTTTATTTTTTAATTTGAAAGTTCCTGGTTTTGAATGAATGAAAGTATTTTAGTATAACTTCAAGTATCAAAAGCTGACACACTATCAAAGCCAATTTCATAGATGAAATAAAAAAAATAAGAACATTCTCATCATAAAATAAAAACTGGGCATACTAGTGGGTCTTAAAAAACCTAATTTCTCATTTTAATTTCTGAGAATATTTTTGTTGCTATTTCAATTTCAAGTAGCCAGAGCTGTAAAGCTTTTAAAACTGCCTATAAAAAAATAGTGGTCAAAAGGAACACTAGTTTAATGGATATTGGAGACTACAGGGCCTACTGGGATGCAAGACATGGTGGAGAAAATAAATGCATATTCATAGTAGGGGATGGTGGAACTCCTCAAACACTGTTACTGAGAAAAACTTCATCCTTGCTAGAGATTTACTCCAGCCCAAGGATGGGAGGCAGTGTTAACAAAACCACACCTGCTTGGGAGACTATCCAGCAATGTCCTTAGACCTCAGGCTAAATTTCACAAGAAAGAACCAAATTAACAAAATCTGCAGCAGGCCAGAATACCTGAAAATAGTTCCATTTGCTTTTAATGGAGATTGATTACAGATGCATTGATCTTAGCAACTGTATTCTGACCTCAGTCTATCCTAGCTGTCAAATTTATGCAGAGAACATGAATGCAAAAAAAAAAAAAAAAAGTCTAAACATGGAGATTGTCTAGAAAACATTACAATTAAGATGAGAAGAAAATGTCATTCTGACAGCTCTGCGTGTCCTTAAGCATTTCCCAAAACAACTTCTCATATGGAACAGCTCTTGCATAAAGTTAAAAAAAAACCAGACAATTGAGTGTACTGTGTAGAAAGGAGTCTAGTCTAGAAAGAAAGGTCTATGTATGCTTAAAATATTGTGGATAATCAAAATGGAATGGCAGGCATTCAAAACAGAGAATGCACACATGGAATGTCAGCACCAAGTGTTTTACCTGTTCTCCTATGGGAAAATAAAAAGCAACAAGTGCTTCAAAGTAGAGCAGAAACAATTTTTAAGCATAAATGCTGTGTGGTTTAGTCCTTCACTGAAATATAAACTCAGCAGCTCCCATTTCATTTTAAAGATGACAAAAACAACAGAAGTTGTTCAATTTACTGATTTAAAAAGTCAGGATGGCAAAACTCTTTTTCTCAGCCCAAATCTCTTCTCCACCCTTGCGCCACCCTTTTGAATTTGCTCTAATTTTGAAGCCAACGTTGTTCTTTGAAACTGAATCTACATGAAAGTTGAACAAGCTCAAGTGAATCTCATGAAGAAAGGACCGAATATAAACAAAACATTACTTTGAAGTTGCTGTTTTTCTTGCAGAAGAACATCCCTCCTCTAAACTGTAACTCGACTCTGAAACTGTTTTCAGAACAGAAGTGTTTTCAGAAATATGCCGGAATTAAGACTAGCTAGAATTAAGACTACTAAAATTGTAAAATTATACATAAATTTGTCAGGAAGCATCAATATGGCCAAGCAGCTGTAATTGGGAAGGTGAATAATGAAGACATATCTTAAAAAATCCTTGCTTCAGGGAATTTGATTATTTTGGAAGAAGTCTTCAAGCAATGGGATTAGATAAAAAATAATGAAGATTGTTGCCTTGGACTTGCTCTCCAATGACATGTACAAGCCTCTGTTTCCCTTTAAGTTCCTAAATATTAAAAAAAACTGAATTTATACTCCTTTCATGACAGTTTGCATGGAATTGTCCCCTTTATGGGATATTTAAAGCAGTTTTAGCTGTTAAAAATAACTTGGCATCCCAGGCATAGGTACATCCAGGGCAGCTACCCAAAGCAGATACTTGATGTCCTACAGAACAGAACCATTCTCCTCTGGCATGTAACCAACTCCCACAATGTGTCACCTTCTCTCTTCTCTTGCTTTAGAGAACTGGAGAATTCCCAAAAATATTTCCTGCATATTTGGCTCCTTCTGCTCCTCTCTAAGATCCTTGGAAGACTGGTTTCAAACTTACTGTCAGTGTCCTCCCACCAATGTCAAAATCCTGTTCATTCATGTGATGATTTCTCTGTGTCCTCACACCTGGAAAGCTTCAGAATGAAATCCAGACTGGCTAAAAGTTGTGGACTTTATTTAGTCTTCATTTCTTGCCTTAAACTTTCTTTAAATCAGACTTTTCAGAGCCTTGTTTAGACAGTAAGATCAGGACTGCAAAGCTTAAATTTGCTGAAAAAGACTAAGCAGAAAAACTACTGCAGTATAAACTTGGTTAGATTGTCTGAGTATCACTGTATTATGAATATTAAATAACAAAGATAATAACCCTATTTTGCCAATTTCTGTTCTGCTTCATTCAGCCCATGCAGAGTGTATTGAAATCTCCATCCATCCATGAAACCCTGGAATGTCTTACTGGCTGGTATTACTATTAACTAATGAAAAACATCAAAAAATGCAATTCTTGCTAAGGGACATTTTATAAAAAATAAAACTAATCTAAAATTTTTCATTCCCTTGCCAGGAATCACAATTTCTTGATCTGTGTCTCTGTCTATCCCACTGTCTGTCTAAAGGTTCCTTCTTCTCTACTAGAAATTAGAAGGTCCTGCACCTGGGTTGGGATAATCCCAAGCACAAATACAGGCTGGGGAAGAACAGATTGAGAGCTGCCCAGAGGAGAAAGAATTGAGGGTGCTGATGGATGAGAAGCTCAACATGTCTCAGCAAGGTGCCCTTGCAGCCCAGAAAGCCAAACCTGTCCTGAGCTGCATTAAAAGCCTTGTGGGCAGCAGGAGTGGGAAGGGATTCTCTCCTTTGCCTCTGCTCTGGTGAGATCCCACCTGGAGTGCTGCATCCAGCTCTGGGGTCCACAAGAAAGGAAGAACATGGACCTGTTGGGATGAGTCCAGAGGAAGTCACAAAGAAAATGAAAGGACTGGAATGGCTCTCCTGTGAAGACAGGCTGAGACAGTTGGAGTTGTTTGGCCTTGAGAAGGGAAGGCTCCAGGGTGACCTTAGAGCATCTTCCAGTACCCAGAGGGGTTACAAGAGAGCTGGAGAGGGACTTTTCACAAGTGGTGACAGGACAAGGGGGAGTGGCTTCAAACTGGAAGAGTTTGAAGGTTTAGATTAGCTATTAGGAAGAAATTCTTTACTGTGAGGGTGGTGAGGCACTGGAATAGGTTGCCCAGAACAGTTGTGGTTGGTCCGTCCCTGGAAGTGTTCAAGGCCAGGTTGGATGGGGCCCTGAGCAATCTGGTCTAGTGGAAATTGTCCCTGCCCATGGCAGGGAACAGATGATGGAACAATATAATCTCTCCTTCCAACCTAAGCCATTCTATGATTCTGTTATTTCGTTCATCTTAAAACCATCATCTAAACTGTTAGAGAAAGTGATTTCTGTTTTCCATTGGCACCTCACCCAGCTGTATTTTCTTAATTGTGGTTACAGAGTAAATGCACTCATCACATCTTCCTCTGCTGACTTGACTTTTCTTGGATCCCCATGGATCCATAAGTGCAGCTAATATTCATCAGTCCTCCACACAAACAGTTCTATGCAGCAGAACTCAGTCTCCAAGAAAAAATAAAACTTATTTTGAAATTGCCTTGCTTTGGTCTGACAGCTCATTAGATAAGTCCTCTCTGTAGCCAAGGGACATTCAGCAGTAGCCTTACATAGATTTGATGTTCTCTTTTAGCTATAGGAAGTAAATTTTAGGTTTGGTGCAAGGCCCCATATTAACAGCTGTGGAGATGTGTCTCCATTCTCCTGTCAGAGGACTACTGAGTCAGCAGAGCAAATTTTCTTGCAATAGTTTCTTCTGCAGTGAAAGTTTCTGTCTCTTTCTCCTACTTTCTGTGGCCCAGTCAATCCATATATTGCCCTTCTGTGGCAGAAGGAACAACTGCTCTGACTTTTGTTGTGTTGAAACTTGATAATTTAAATCCAAGATTAATCTATGCATTTTGCATGAAAAAAACCTCAATATTCATTAGAAAATAACAGCTTCTGAAAATTGAGGACCTGAGTGTCCTAGATCTACAATTTCTGAGACAGGAAGTTCTGGAAGAGACATAAAATCATCTGATCTAGGCACCAATCCCAATTCACGTACAGCATGCCTAGCAGAAACTAACCTACTCACAAACCCCAGCTTAAGATTTATTCCTTCTTTTGAACTCATGGAAATGACTAGTTGTCATCTACCCTGGGATGCAGCTCTTGCAGGATTTTCACAGTTACCAATCTCACCCATTCCAAGTGAGTTCCATTCCATTAATTGATCCCTCTGATCTTGCTCTGTTTGGGAGTCTGCTTCAGGCACTGATTTGTTTGTTGCCTTCATCAACATAATTTCAACACTGAGTTGTTTCTTCTAGATAATAAAGTGCTTACAAGTTTTAAAGTCAATTATAGCCCTATGCATGGAACAGTTAATATCAACAAACAGAACTCCAGATAATTTACAGGGTAGCTCTGAATGTAATTTACAACATAACTCCCATATTTAGATTGACTGCATCTGGGGATGCTTAAATTTGAAACAGATGGTCAGGTGATTTGAAAATCACTCAAGGAAATCTCAAAATTAGCTCACAGCAACATGAAGGAATATTTGCTAGATTGAAAGGAGAAAAAAAGATGGGGTGTTGATTGGGCTGGAGAGTAAATGAGACTACAATAGATGTTTAGTTCCATAGATATTCTGGAAAGAATAATCTTTTGGGTTATGAATATGATATTCACCATGATATATACTTAGTAAGAGAGAGACACATTCTGACAGGCAAATGTTTAGTTTCAGACAGTTTAAAACCAGTGCCAATATAGAAACAGGAAATTTATCTTATAAATAAACATGACTAAATATATGAAGACTCCAGGAATTTGAAGTGACAGTTAAAGTGGCACCTTGTGGTTCATCATATTTGATCCCACTGTGTCAATGTCACCGTGGCAGCTGGTATTGAAAATTGCTAGTGGGGAAGAGGATAATAAGCTCCTCTCCTCATCCTTGCCACCTTTCCTAACCAAGTTATTTATATTTATGGTGGATGGAAACTGGGACAGTGGTTTTGAAAGTAGAAAAAAGAAGGGATGTCTAGGTTCACTATACGCAGATCATGCCTTCAAGTAAAAATGTTAAGGCAATTTAGCAGTAGTAGGGCAGAAAACAATAATATTTATCCCTCTATAGAAATGCCATTTTTCTCACAAATTCTGAGCTATGATCACCTGTCCAGGCCTGTCCTAAATTCACCCTGTTTTGTGTTGTACAGTTTAATTGTCCTGTATAGTTGACTGCTTTATGTAATGGAGAATGTGTCTCCAAATCCCTTCAGGCAGAGTCAAATCTCACTTTAACTAAATGTCCTCCCCAGCTTTTGAGTTACTGGATGAGGAAGGAGACAGCAATGCCTTCTCCTTCTCCCATTAGGTGTCTTAGTCTTCCCAGGAAATGTGTGGTTCTCCTAATATACCTTACCTGAATGCTGAATGTTCCCATGATTTGCCACCCTGAAAGTCAGGTGCTGCAATATTTGACATCAGAGGATTTGTCCCTCCTGCCCTCTTCACAGTCTCACTCTTGGGGCTGATATTCAGCATTTGGTAGCTCTGTGATTTCATACCAGGAGGCCACCAGTGAGGCACAAGAGTTCTGTGCAGTGTTACAGCTGGGGAAGGCACTTGGCAGCTGTGGCACTACTGACAAGGATCTACCCACCAGTACTGACGAACCTGTTCAGCCAACTCCTCTAGATGAACCAGCATTGATTCCTCTGCTTTTAGACTGTATTTTGTCCAAGAAGAGCCCCACATCTTCCCAGTTCAGCCTATGGATACTTTTTCTCCATGCCCCAAAGTGAAACTCCTATACAGAAATGTTCTGAACACAATTCAATGTTCATTATAGCTTATCAAAAGCTTAGGTTGTGCACATGACTTTCAGGAGACAAGGAATACCAATGACCTAGGATATCATGGAACTTTTTCAAAACTTCCCATGAATCAGCAGAAGCCCCATAAAATGAATCTGGGTTGAGAAGACAGTGCTTTCCAGCAATATCTGGAGACCAGGACTTATAAACATATGAAATTTCCATCATTTTGCAGAAACGTCAACACAGGGCATAAACCTGGGTCTGAGTGAAAGACACTTCTCTCCTTAAAGATGATACCTTTAACATTTGCAGCCTGGCACCTTAGCAGCAACTACCTAATGCCCTTTCTCATTAATCCTGTATTTATATTAAAAGTTGGGCTGCAGCTGTTGGAAATGTGTAAGTTAACTTTTCATCCCCTCCAAAATTTATTCATTTCATTGTAATATATATATGGCATTTCCACATCCATCAGTATTTGAAATCCAGTCTTTAAATTGTCCTATATATGCACATATATTTATAAGTTAATAAAAAGATGCCATTCCCACAATTTTCTCTACAATGAAATAGCCTGTGAGCAAATTACATTTTCTTTTTACTGTTTACTCAGCACAGTGAAAGAATATATTGACTGCTAAGTTTCTATGACTTTTTCCTAAGCATAAGAAAATGGACTCTCACTCTTATTAATTTCAGATATATTCCTTGTTGTTCCATAAATTGTCACTGCAGCTCTGACCTCTTTGCAGATTTACAGGTAGAAAGAATTAAGACACCTATCTATTTATTGTCATTTCCAAAACAGCTGTGTATCCACATGCTCTTCACAAGAGTTTTATGCACTGTGGGTATTTCAATTATAAAACCATGTGGCTGGCATATAAAAAACAAAGCCACTTCAAGAGCTGAATTTCTTAATTAGATGACTGGAACCATTATAATTGCCTGTGATCTAGATATTGCTTCTATTAATCTTTTCCTTACTCTTCTTTAGTAACATGAGTTGTGCCACTAACTTAATTAAAGCTGTACATATGAAAAGGGTACCATGTCACATTGTTCTCATTTCATCTCTGTAACTACCTGCTGCTGGTGTGGCGAAGATCCTACATAATCTGTCATTTTGTTAATGAGGAAATGGTGCCATTCTGGAAGCAGGCTGGTTCACCCTGCACTGTGGAATCTCAGGTTCTGACTTGGGTCCTTGGGCATGGAAGCTGATCAGACGAAGCTCCCTGGAGGAATTTTGCTGGTCAGCCCTGATGAGCAAGACTGAGGGCTGGGTCCTCTGCCTCTTACTCTGCTGCAGGGATCACATGCACTGCAACATCCATGAGAACCATCTGGGGAAATTTATTTAACTGCATGGGTTTTTGCAATGGGCAGTGACTGCCATGTAACAGAGACAGTCATATCATCACCTTCACACCTTATTTTTCTTGTAGGAAGGGATGTTGTAAACTCTTGGTTTCTCATGACACAAATTGTACTCAATTCCACATAAAGATCTGAATTCAACTCAAATGCAACTACAGTAATTTAGGAGGAGTCATGGAAAGATCTTGGTCAAGGCAAACTGTTGCAAAGTTTTCAAATTCAGCTTCCTTAGCGTGACCTCATCAGAATACTTTAGCCCCTGAAACAGGAGAAAGAAACCTCTGTCTAGATTTGTTTTCTCATAATTTCTTAGGTCTGTTATGGTCTAATTAATGTCACCAAACATAAAGATGCCATTTATAGGAATTTACAAGACATAATTTAATTTAAATATTTTAAATAACCTCATTATTGGAACAAAGGGAAAATATAACAAAGAAATAACAAAATCAAGCAAGAGCATTGCTCTTATACAGCATGGCAGAGAGTTATCTATTGCTGTTAAAAATTAAAATGGAAAATAAATGGACTAGGGATAATTGAGATCTCACACAACAGACAACACTTGCATGATATCCAGAGCCACCAGGCACAGGATAGAAACAGGTGGCCCTGATCAATAAGAGATAAAACTAATGCCAATCAATATAAAAAGTGTGGGCAGCAAATCATCCACAGCTGGCAAAATTCTCAAGATGGTCTTTGCCAATGAGGACAGCTGATAATATGAGAATTTTACGAGTTTAACCCTTTTCACACTGGCAATATCAAGGCTACCCTCCTCTCTCTGTGTTAACATCTTAACAAACCAAATAATATTTGATTTTTTGAGCCCTTGTTTCAGATGATTTAGTCTGTACTGCAATGCTGACACACTGTTATTGACACTTAGCCTGTTGGCCAGTGCCACCAAGAATGCCACCTGGCTTGTCAGGAAAGACACATCACTGAGGGCTCTTGGTCAAACCCATATTTTACTGCACCAGACAGGATGAGCACAACTGGTGTGTGGACTCACAACTGGTCCCAAGACAGCCCAGCAACACTCAGGGAATTACATGGGATTAGCTTCATGCCTGACTGACTGTGTAGGGACAATGGTCTTGAGAAACAACCCTCCCAAACCTCACTCCTGCTTTTCCTGGAGCTGCCAGGAGCCATCACTAACACAAGCACACAGAACACGTGCACTGAGACCATGAACAAGGGCTTCTCAAGCAGGCACCCCACTCACTGCTGGGGAGAGCAGGAAAGGGCAGACTCTGAATGTCAGGAGCTGGTCAGGTCACTTAATGTACTCCTGGAGCCACTTGTCGTGGGGAGCCAGGATCAACAAAGCAGAGTATGAGACATGGTGTGCTACTGTAGTGTGCACTGTGTTCCTCTCAAGCACATCTATTACCTGTCAGAGGTTTTCAAAATATCGGGAAAAATGGCAAACACATTTTTTGTGAACTTGAACTATTTCATAATTAAAAGATGATAAAAATTTAAATAATGACCATACTTGATTTACAAAAATGCCTAAACTTTTTCAAATGGGATCATATGAACCCATGCTTTTAATCCAGTGTAGAAAACAGATGACAAACATATTTTTTAATATCCTAAATCTTTAATGAATTCTTCCACTAAGCCAAAGCTGTATTTGGGTAAAATGCTCATTCTGGAGATTTCTGCTTTCCTGGCAATTAAGCAAGAAAATAATAATTATTGTTGCAGTTGACAATTACTGCTACTGTTAATAATTATCATAATGCTCTATCAGAGAAAATTATTTTGATTTAGGCAGAAGCATGAAATTGTCAACAACAAAAAATTTCTGGAAATGCAAGGGGTTTGAGAAAAAATTCTATTTGCTTATCAACCAATGAAATGGAAGGAGAGTAAACGCCAAACTGATGATTAGGCTAAAAAGAATCGACAATAACTAATTCACATGTAATAGCATATAGTTTATTTTTAAGGCTACAAAACCTGAAAAGTTCATAGTGTTACAGACTAGATACTTGAGAGTGAACATAAGGCTGTCTGGATTGCATCGTCCTTTTAGTAACATGATTAAATCAAGCTACAGATAGCAAATAAAGCTTTTATTACTGGAAAATTATTCCATCTAGCACATAAAATTGCTGGAAGAGTCCTTGCTTAATTACAATTTTTTCTTTGGTACTATCATGCAAATGTTTCCTTAGAAGAACAAGTGCTGCTCAACTAAATTAGACAAAAAGTCAGGGGTTTATGAGCTTTACAAAAAGGTTAAAGCAGTTTCCAGCAATGTATTCTAGGTGTAAGCCAGGGAAAAGAAGTGAAAGATCATAGACTAAGATATGCCAGATAGGTATCATTTGCTTTAGTGTAAAATGGTCTTCTGGTTGAAAATTGAACTGGCTCACATAAAGGGCCATGCTCTCTGAAAGTTGATTTATGGGTCTTGGAGGTAAAAAATAAGCCTACCTTAGTAGAAATACCACTCTCCTTTAAAGAAAATTATGAGATACTGTGCTGCTTTGGTTAAATACAGATATTAAATACATTTAGAGTAGATTAGAATTGGACAATATACAGCCATTAAAGCAGACATAGTTTTCACAGCAGAGTTGAACTTAGGTAAGTTTTGTCTTCTCTGTTACACAGCTGAAGTTACTCTCCTAAATAGAATTAATTTGTTCTCAACTGGCAAAAGTGAATTAAAGGACTTTCTTGACACATCATAATGTTTTGGGGAACAAATTAGAAGTGTAACAGATAGTTCCCGTAAGGTCTTGATATACTGGAGTTACTTTAAAAAGGAGGAAGATGCCCATTTCATTATCCCTCTATTTTTTTCCTGTTGTCAACTGGTATTTCACAGAGGTCTTCTGGCAGTAATACTGACTTGTACCCAGGTTTGTCATCTCCATTTTTATCTACTTTTGTCACACTTTTAGTTTCTCAGATTTATAGAAATGATCCTTCTGTCCGCACCTTTTTTGACAACACCTTTCTTGAGCTTTCCTATGAATAAAAATAAGCCCAGTTGACATCAAGCCATAATTTGCATGAGCTAGTTTTGCCAAATTCTGCAGAATTTGCTTGGGATGAGTTCCAGCACACGAGGAGCTGAGAGAAAGCATCTCAAGGTCACCACAAAGAAGGAGGATGTAAGTGAGAGAGGTGTGACCAGGCTCGTCACCAACATGTCTCATGCTGATGAAACAAAACTCTGCCCCTGGAAGGGCTCTGTTGTATAACTCTGCCTGGTGGCCAGTCCAGAAATACACACTTGTTCACATGAGTGGCTTGTGACTGCTGCTGCTGGTATGGTCTCTGCCTTTGCAGCCCGAGGTGTTTGCAGGCTGCAGGTTTGTGTATTCTGTACAGTTCTTGCCTGTTGCCACGAGAGACATCCTGGAAAGTTTCCCTGCAGGATGTGTTAGAGTGTGCTGCCACTGCTGCTGCTCAGGAGCTCCTTACAAGACTGTTCCTTCCCTGTCCTTGTGTCAAGAAGGTTTTTGCAAGTGTCCTGTGCCAAGCAGTGAAATGAAATTTTTCTATTCCATTTGAAGACCTCTACAACAACAGGACTCCACTGACCATATTAAGTCTTAGAGCACAAAAGCAGCTGTCATTAATACATTTCTCTAAGAGTTACTCCATGAGGTGACCTGCCAAGAAAGGAATGGCTATTATGGTGAAAGTGCTCTATTTTCTGTCTCCTTTCACCTGTGCAATAGGGCCCTGCATCCTGGTATGGTGGTAACTTGAAAGCATGACAATATACCCTCACTGCATTTCAGAGAAACAGGTCATGTGGTATCCAAGTCAGAAGCACACAATTACCTTTAACTCCATCCCAGGAGCAGTGTTTCTGCTACCTCACCTTGGAATTGCAAGTGTTATTGCTGGGACAGCCGTGATGTAATCAGGCACCCAACATGGCCTCATCTTCCATTCCCTTCCTCCTAGCTCCATTTTATAAGTTTCCTTACATCTGTAGACAAAAACCATCAAAATTCATTATATGAAAATACAAACCTCCATATCTGTACCATAGGAAGAGGTTGGCTTGTTCTTGTTTGGTTTCTGGTTCTTTCAGTATCTTGCTATTTGTGACACCTCTAGGCTTGTGTTTTCTATCATGCTTCCTCTAGTGTGTAAAGAGCATTTCTGGCAGCTCCTTTGCCCTGATAAACCCCTGTGGCCAGGACTCACAGGTAAAGTGTCTCATCTAATGGACCAAAACCAGAGCTCCAGAGCCAGACCTGCCCCTCATGAAGGATAGAGGGTGTGCTTAGCTATGGTCCAAGCCATAAATCCGGTCAAAAAAGATCAAGTGGAAATTCAAAGAACACTTTCATTTTCCATAAAGCACTACAGATCCCACTTAATATGTGGTTCTGATGTTTTCCAAAACATTGCTTTGGCTTTTGGGTTTTTGCCTTATCTTTAAACTGGTATTAATTTCATTAGCAAAAATTTGATTCATTTTGATAACAAAAATTTTGTTCTTTGATTTACTTCATCCTGGAGATGATACCAGAAAGGCAGCAGTGCTGCGTGATAATGGCAGTTCTCAAGCAAAAACAGAGTGATTTTAAGAATCAAATTATATTTCCAAACCCCATATTCTTTTTTACAAGTTATTTCCATGCTGTTCTCATTCAGACAATTTCCTTATCCTTTATCATGATATTTCAAATAACAAAATGGACTCGAGGGGGAAGTTGTACAAGCACAAGTGAGTCAAAAGAAAGCAGCAGCTATGGAATTTTCTGAGATAAGGTAGAAAAGCAACTCATTAAGTGATGGTGAGCAAAGTTAAAAGAGGAATACCCCTCCTAGAGAGTTTTTTCTCTGTCTAATAATTAATATATTATTTGCCTCAAAAAAGGATTGCACAACCTTATCTCTTACTCAGAGCAACCTTGCTAGTAGTTATCTTTCCTTGAAAAAAGCTAACACTGTATATCTCTAGAGCCTTTCACCACAAAAGCACAGAGTTGGCAGTCCTTACTGCAACCAATAGGAAGAGCAAAACCCTCATGCACCTTTGAAGGACAAATATTTTGGCTGGGACATAGCAGTTAATTAACATTTTTCTTGTTCCCAGCACTGCAGTGTCCCAACCAAGGTCAAGGCTGCATTGTGTGAGGCATTACATAGATTCATGGAAGGAGCAAGCTGCTGCTCAAAGCTCAGAAGAAAGCAGTGATAAAAGTTAGAGGACAGAATGGGAGTGCATTCAAAACAAATGCTAGAGAGTGCTCATCACATGAGTTTTTAGCTTGGGTTCTGCCCAAATTTTTGTGCCACCTCATAGCACAAAAAAAAAAAACAACATGTAATAAAACTTCAGTGATTTTAGGTTTTTCTCTAAAGAGGAGAGGTGCAACTGCAACTGAATTATCCTCCTGAAACAGGGATTGATAGTTATAGTCACAAATCAGTTGGAGCTTACAAGTGGGCAAAGTGACCATAAATGGCCTTTGCTAAGTCGATTGCAACATCTTTTATTCACAGCAGAACAATCCAAGTGTTGTGTGGAGGAATTGTATGATTTCCTCAGACCTAACACTCTTGTGCTGAAACCCTGGCCCTGAATCAAAATGAGGTTTGCAAGCAATATTGAAATGGGGATTCTTATATAATGTATATCTCTGGGAATCTGGGTAATGAATGTAATACAATTTTAATGAGAATTTCATTTTATGACTCAGGATACAAGAAGATATAACTTCTCCTAATATAATTACCTTTGATTAATCTGTGGGTGTTATTAATTTCAGACAAAAGTTTTGCTTTTCTGATTGTCCAGACAAATGAAATTACTCTTATTAGTTTGACAGTAGAGGATGACACAGATACAATAGGCACTGAAACAGAGATGTATTGGGCAGCTTACTGGAAATTGAAAATTCAGCAAATGAAAATTGCACATTGACCCATGAGCACAGTGGCCACTTTTTCAACAAGGATTCTTTTATGTCCCCTCTGTTTGCACTTTAACATACACACAGCACAATCTGCTTCAAGCCATCACCAAGCACCTCTCAGAAACACAAAGCAGGAATGAGAAGGAAGCACTGTTGAAGGAATATTTAAGTATTCCACCCAGGCATATTAACATTATAATTTATATTCTGTTATGATAGTGGCCAAGGGAGTGAAAGAAACTGGTCTCCATTATGTAAGGAGTTGTTCTGACTCGCCAGAAAATAAAGTCTGAGCTCACAAGAATTCAGAATCTTATTTCCAGCAAAGAAATAAATATAAGAAACCGTGGCAGGGAATTCAAAGAGGTCTGACTAGGGAGACCGTGTTAAGGAAGGACATGGTGATGGATTGAACTCCTCTTTAATCGCCTTTCTTGCAGTCTGATCTATTTTATTACATGTACTGTTCTGCTGAAAAGGGGTGCAGGAAGGAAAGCTGACAGATACTCCCTGCATGAAGTGGAACTCTCTGGGTTGAGGGGAATTTGTGCCCTTCCTGAGAACAGCCTGAGTGAAGCAGCTGGAGTGCAGAGACTGATAAGGGCAGCAGCAAATCTGTTACAAAGACTGAGACTGGTAAACTTCTAGAGAACAAGTGAAAAGACTTCCAAGAACCAAATGGAACCTACTCATGTGGAGTTTGTTACAGCCCAGAAAGGTTCTGAAAACCACTGGGCTGAGGCCAACATTGTAAAAAAGAATAACAGAGGAATCTGATTGCAAATCCTTTAATTTCTAATGTATTTTACCCAAAGGATCTTAGATCTGAAGTATCATTTTGCAATTTCACTTTCAAAGTCACTCCTTTCTTGTGTTTTCATAAGCTCATCTGTGATGATGGAGAGCGTGCTTGGTGTCTGTGGTGTGCTCTAAGTCCACCTCAGAGCTCTGACTTACTTCAGGTCCCCTTATACCCATGCAAAATTTAGGGGCAACAAATAATGAAATGCAACGTTTCAGAATTTTTGCAACATGCTTGCACATAATGCATGTAGAAATCAAATTAATTTTATATATTTCATATATAAAAGACCAAAGAATCTGATTAGAGGATGAAAGGCCAAATGAACATGATCCTAAATGAATATAGTCTTTGAGTCTAAATTCTCAAGTCCTCCCTTGCACAAAACTTGCACTAAATTTTAACAAGTTTGCCTATAAAGAGCTGGGAGAAAATCGAATATTATTTTATTGGATTTAGCAGTGGATGAATATTTCTCATTCTGTCACAATAAGATTATTTACTCACAAAGAGGTACTAAAATAAAATATTATGAAAGATAAATGCTCATATATAAATGGCAAAACTTTCCCTATATATTTTTACTTTGGGGCACAAACATTACAAATGTGTCTTCTGTTTTAAGCATTATTTCTCCTCTAATGCTTTTACCATTATCTTCCCATATTTATCATTTCAAGCAAAATCCCTGTCCAATTACATCTGTATTCCTGGATGCCCTACTTCCTCCTTTGGTGAAGTTAATATAAGAGTCAGGTACTTTCTTTTTTTTCTGCATTTCATAGTGGAAGCTTTCTTTTGGGCTCTAAAACCAAATCACCAAGAGATATTTTCTGCAGGGACCATTACTTAGATTTGTACTGTTACATGCTTCTTCTAGGTGCTTACAATGAAAGATGAAACTAACCATCCTACCTGGAAAAATGCAAAGATCTTTCTACCATTTCCCTAATAAACATCTCACTGGCACTCTCCCTCCTGAATTTTAATTATGGGTCTTTTTAAGTTCATAAGCATTAAACAGATACAATTTCTTACTTAGGAAATACCATTACAAGTGATTCACATGTACCTCACAACTTTGTGATTAAAGCAATTGTGAATTTTCCTTGTCAGACTTGAAATAAGCATTGTATAGAACAGTCCTACTCTGTTTTCCAAATTACAGTGCAATAATTGGCTCGTGGTTCCAAGTCACGACTGAGTTTCTGTATCTCCTACATTGTTTTCTTCTCTCTTTCATTTCCATATCTACATCTTTGTTTTAAGAAGAATTATTCAGCAGCATAAACCAGCAATTTCTCTTCACTGTAAAACTTTCTTTGACATTTTAACACAGTATTAAAGATGCTGAAAAGTGTGCATTAAAGACTGTATGTACAGAAAAACAAATCTTAAATCTATTTTGCAGAATTCGTGTCTGTTCTGGAACCCCAAAAAACAACTGAATGACATTTGATTCCTGAATGTAGATGGTGAAAATCTGACAAGTAGAATTAGCTGCAGATGATGTAGATATTAGAATAGTTAAAAGCATAAGAAAATATGCTACCTTTAAGATATCACACTGATTATGATGGCCCTAAGGCTAACTAAAGATGATCCCCAATTATAAAAAGTGCTGCTATGCATAAGCAATCTTAATGAGCAATGTAATTAGACAGTGAGGCTCAAAAGAAAATGATGATATATATGCATAAATCTCATTACTCTAGTGGTATGGAACATTCAACATAGAAACATATGAAAGTAAGAAGGTAATAATTTATCTCTAAGTTTTCCCTTCAAATTAAAACTTCGTCACATACTGATTTTTTTAAGACATCCTGAAATGCATAATTGGCATCATATCATCAAGTGTGTAATGCTACTTGTTATAAAAGGTATATAATTTTTGTGTCCCACAGTGTCGCTCTGCATCATAAAATTAGCCAAGGATTATGTCTTTCAAAGCACAGGACTGAGCTCCAGCATATCGAAGCCATCTGCTGAAAGAATCAGACAGAAACTGCCACAATCACCAAACCTGAGATACTGCCAGCTTTACCTAAAAGGAAACACAACATGTCACACTCGTCTGACATTCCCTGTTGTCAAAGAATACGACTTGCATACTGATCCAGCAAGCATCTGAGCAGCTTCAGGCACAGAAATAATTTAGATTGATTTTGTCATTTGGATCAAAATAGAAGAAAAGGAGAAGGATCTAGGATCAAAGTGTTCCAGCACCAGATTGTGGAGCTACTATTCTCAGCAAAGGCCATTCATCTTGCATGCCTTGGTTCAGGCAAAGGTCCCAAAAATGAAACTCTAAAATAAGTTACAAATTCATCACCTTTAAAAAAAAATCTATTCTGTCATGGCACAGTCACCAAAGAGAGTCTGAAATAAAAGCACGGCACTGAAAAGAAATTGTCTGGCTTCGTTATGAGAGGTTTACAGTGTTGGTTCTTTCAGTTTTGTCTATACTATAGACTACCCATGGCAAAGACATGGAAACAAAGCTGGTCCATGCTCATCCACACTTTTTAATGTTGTAGTATTTCCGTGCCAGCTGGCAGTTGTTCCTTGTTCAGCTTGGTATTAGCATCAGTCATGGTCTCTTTCTGTTACTCAGTACAGTCACCCTATTTGAGAGGAGAAAGAGAACAGCTTTATCCAGACAGCTATGACCTGTGCCATGCTGTCCACTCAGCCAAAAAACATCCCTTCTTTATCAGTAGACGTGTAGCCTTTCTGTCCATAAAGAGAAGAAATGCACACATGGTTCTATATTACAGTTAAATGGTATCCATGTGTTTCCAGGGATGGGGCATCCACCACCTCTCTGGGTGACCTCTTTCAGTGTTTCTCCACCCTCACCATACAAATTTGTTCCTTATGTTTCGTTTAAATCTACCCTCTTTTAGATTGAAACAATCTACCTCGTCCTACAGCCACACACCCTGCCAAAAACCTTCTCCCTGTCTTTCTTGTAGGCCTCCTTTAGTATTGAAGGACTGCAGTGAGGTGTCCCCAGTCTTCTCTTCTCCAGGCTGAACAACCCCAACTATCTCAGCTTTTCTCCACAGGGCAGTTGTTCTCTGATCATTTTTGTCCCCCTCATCTGGACTTGCTCCAACAGATTCAAGTCTCTCTTGTGCTGGGGATGCTGGATGGAGGTGAGGTCTCACCAGAGCAGAGGGGCAGAATCTCCTCACTCACCTGCTGCCCACAGGGCTTTGGATGCAGCCCAGGATATGGGGGGTTTCTGGGCTGTGAGAGCACATTGCTGGGTCATGTCCAGCCTCTCATCCACCAGGTCCTTCTGGGAAGGGCTGCTCCCAATCCCTCCATCCCACAGCCTGGACTGATAACGGGTTTCTCCAACTCAGGTGCAGCACCTTGCCCTTGATCTTGTTAAACCTCATGAGATTCTCATGGGCCACTTCTCAGGCTTGTCCAGGTCCTTCTGGATGGCATCTTGTCCTTCAGGTGTGTCAACAGCACCACTCAGCTTGATGTTTGCAAATTTGCTGAGGGTGCACTAAATCCCCTTGTCTGTCTTGATGAAGACATTAACTAGCACTGGTGGCAGTATGGACCCCTGAGGGACACCAGTTGTCACCAACCTCCATCTGGACAGTGAGCCACTGACCACTGCCCTCTGTAAGTGACCACCCAACCAGTTCATCATCCACCAAACTGCCCACCCATCAAATATCTGCCTCTCAAAAACAGAATGAAGGGTATTGTGCAGGACCATATCACAGGCCTTGAATGTCTCAGACAATATCTCTGACTTAAGGAAAGTTTGTGCCCAGAGTTTTCAATTTAGAGAAAACAAAAATTCCTTACATTTCCAGAATAAAATATTCTTTATCTGCAAATCAGTAAAAAACTAGACTTTTCCATTCCTTATGTATTGTGACATTGCTGTATGTTCTTTGGAAAACAGTGACAAAATGACTGAACCGTGAAAAATGGTTTTGTAAGAGCATTGTTTTTCATCTGCAGCACATAAGTTGAACACCTTATGCCTAACATGGTGCTGGACTATGTCTTCTGTCCTGTAAGCAACTATTTTTCCCCAAGAAAAGGAAAAGAAAAGAAGAAAAGAAAAAGGAAATAACCTGTAGAGAAGCATCATTAAAAGACACTAAGCAATGGGTTACAGAACAGTTCAAACCAGGGCATTATTGAATTTCAGATATATCTGCAGCTCTCAATGGACCAGTTTTGTACTCTTAGAACTCCTTGACAACACATCACGTGTCTTGATTTTCTTCTTTCCATACCCCAAGTTTTCTTTTCTGCAGTTATTCCTCTCATCATGTCAATGAAATAAAAGCATGGAGCTACTGCCACGAGCTGCAGTGCTGCCTATGCTGCCAGCACTCTCTTCACTCCCCTGCATAAAGCTCTTAGCTTCACCCATGTCTCTGTTTGATCTACAAGTTCTTTGGGTCAAAGATCTCCTACCACTATATGTTTGTAGAGTGCTTAACATAAGGAAACCATATCATTTATTGGCTGTTAGGCATGATTGTAATAAACATAATAAATAATAATAACCTTTTTAGCGGCTCACCAATTACCAGAGATCAGAGTAAAACCTTGCATGAAACTGGAGAGCTGCCTGCCCTGGGGTACTTTCTGTGCCATTCTTAGCACAAATTATGACCAAAAAGAAAATTGTTCCTAATGAGATCTAGATGAAAGTCTTCACAGGGAGGGAAGAACTATAGCAGGAACTGGGGGAGGGTTCCTCCTGGCCTCATCTTTGCTATAGGCAAATGGTCTTGGCCTAATTACATTTTTTTCTCTTAGAATTTGTAGTAATTGTGGCAAAGAGCAGTCTAAATGGGATATTGTTAGTAGTGTACTCTTCTCCCCATTGCCCAATTTGTTTGAAATAGGGTCATCTTTTTTTTTTTTTTTTCCCTCTATGTTTTCTCATTCTCTCTATCTCCCCAAACAGCTCTTTCAGTGTTCTTCCCTCTTCCCTCCTTGCTCTACTTCTTCCTCACTTCAGTCTCTCACTCTGCACCCCAAAATCATCACTCACACCTCCACATGACACACAGCCTCCTTCTGCTCTGCTTTTTCTCACAAAAGCTCACGTATGCCTGCTCTGAGATGGTGCTCCCAGGTGGTGATCAATGAGAGTTCTAGCAGGAGCTAAAAGCTGGGATGAGTGTAGATATAATAACAAACATTAGGCAGGCGAGGGAGGCAGAAGCATGCATTTCTCTTCCCCAGGCTACCAACACACTATTTCACAGCAACTGGTTTGAAATACTGAGTTCCTGGGCCTCAGTCCAGCCAAAGATGCCTAAAGGTCCTGATAACTTCTGAGGTGCAGGAAAAGATCCAGACCCATATCACATTTTAGGAGAGGATCTACATTTCCCTAGAAATGTTATCATGTTAACTCTGCAACAGCAAAGTTAACATGATAACAAAGTTTCTTACTGTTCAGATGCCACCAAAAAAAAAAAAAAAAAAAGCTGCAGCGGTTTCTTCATCTGATGGCATGATTTAAATCCAGCTGGGAACTAAGCCCCACAAAACAGCTCACTCACTGCCCACTGGGTGGGATAGGGAAGAGAATCAGAAGAGTAAAAATGAGTAAATTTGTGGGCTGGGATACAGACAGTTTAATAGGCAAAGCAGAAACCATGCATAGAAGAAAAACAAAACAAAAAAAATCATTCACTGCTTCCCATGGGCAGGCATGTGTTCAGCCACAACACAGCCTAATACTGAATACTATGAATAAAATTTACTTTATCCCATTCAAACTCAGCACAGATGGTAACAGTCCAAGTAGAACATCCCTTTTCCAAATGGTGCTACACGGGTCTGTGTTCCAGGGGTCTGTCCTGTGGCAGAGCTGCCTTGACCTGCCTCAAACACCTGCCTGCCAGTCTCTCCTCATGTTCTCATTCAGTGAGCATGCCTGCATTTCAGACAGAAACCACTCAGGTCCTATCATGATGGGCTCTGAGGAAAACGGAGGAGTGTGCAAACAGAACAAGTGACATTTAATCTTCACTTCTGCACTTTTATCTGAGAAGCTTGACAATATACTGTGATTGGATAATGATTCAGGGAGAAATATTGCACAGAGAAAGTGCAAAGAAATATGTGAAAAGAAAAAAAAAAAAAGCCGAAGAAAGAACTGTGTCCTAAAGTAGCTATCCATTAGGGCTAATTTTATGCTGAGCTGGGAAGGAAAATTTTAGACTGTTATGAGAGAGCCACAAAGCAACAGCTGAGTTTCTGTATCCTGAAGAAAAGTTTTCCTATGGTTGCACTGGTAATGCTGATTTCAAGTAAAAGTCATGATGTGAAAAGGTTATTTCTATATAGGTACTGAAACATTTAACAGGACAAAAAACATACAAAGCCCAGACAAGGCTTGCATTTATAAAGCATTTTAGATTTGCACAGTTGTAGAATATCCTAAGTTAAAATGGACACACAAGAACTACAGAATCCAACTCCTGGCCCAGAACACCCCAAGAATCCCACCATGTGCCTGAGAGCATTGTCCAGACACCTCTTGAGCTCTGTCAGGCTTGGAGCTGTGACCACTTCCTTAGGGAGCCTGTTCCAGTGACCAATCACCCTCAGGGTGAAGATCCTTTTCCCAATACCTAAACTAAATCTCCCCTGATGCAGCTTTATTCCACTCCCTTGGGTGTTGCCACTGGTCACCACACATTTGTACCTGCCATCAGGACTAGGGCCAGGCCACACTAAAGCTGTTCCAGTGTCCAGTATGGAGATCTTGGTGAATGGCCACGCTGCCCTGCCTGATATTCCATCCAGCTTGTACCCAAATGAAGACAGGATGTGAGTCAATGCACTACCATTGCTCTGGATTGCTTTAATTTGACTACATTAAATTCTATCAAATAAGTTCTAACTCAAATAAGTTCTAATCTTGTTTTCCTATATCTATAGTTGTCATATGTGTTATTGGCCTCTTATCTTTGCAGTTTGGTCTCTCTTAGCTAACCCTTATGCCTCCTTTTCTTCCCTCACTTGCACTCAACACTGACTTTGTAACACGGATTTGAGATAAATGAGAACTGAGCAGAGATCAGAATCTATTGTACTCATTAAAGAAACTTTCTGGCTGCTTTGCTCTTCAAGTAAATAGTGTATAACAAGTTGTCTGCTAAAAGAGAAAGGTCTGGGATAATGGAAGACCTTGTGCTGTTGTGAGAACAGTCACAGAGATGATGAGTCAATGTCCCAGCCTGATACCAAGGGACACACAGTTTAGTCTCAGTCCTTATGTCACAAATCACAAACTCTCATGGCTCTCCCCAGGCTGATCCTTAGGACAGAGTAAGGGCCAAATTCCACCCTTAAGGAAAGATGTGATGGGATCCCTGCAAACCTGGCCTTAATATCCCAAGTACCGTAATATTTATTCTCCCTGTGAATGTGTCTGGATCGATTCTGGCTGCATTTTGCTTTCCTGCTCCTAAATGACCCCATCAGGAGATGACTGCAAAAGGAAAGCTGGGTGTTTGGGGCTCAGACTCCCTCTACTCCAGATGTGTGCAGGATGCTTTTGTTGTGAGGATGCCTCACAGGATGAGCTGGTCCAGGGTGGCTGAAGAATTTCTCTGCTTTCTGCCCTAGAACTACCTGAGTCTTGCTACTCCTTAAAAACAGCCCCTTCCTATGTCTCACTCTTAAGATTGCTAGCAGAGCAATACAGGGGAGAAGAGGTCAGGAAGAGAGGGAAATGGGTTAAGCATTACCAGAGGAAAAAGTTGCTGTAGTCTTCCATGGCCTGGCTTGAATCTGAAAGGAGGCAGGGAAAGGGAAATTTGGGAACATCAGAGCCTATCTGGAGAACTGTGCAGGATTTCCTTTTCTAGTATCAAGGTTTTTTCATCCATTTAAGGCCCAAATGTACTGAGAACAGTCACCACTTCAATTAAAATGCTTTATTCCCAATAATTTGACTGTTCATCCAGTTCAGGAGAAGAATTTCTATCCAAGCCTGAGAAGTATGGCCTTTCCAGAGCAAATCCCATGCCAAGGGCTGTACTGCCTCAGAATGCTTTTCTCTATGGAGCATTTGACAGATACTCTGGTGCCTAAAAAAATATTTCCACAATTTTATTTAGACAAATCTCAATTTAAAATCTGAATCTGATGGAAACATTCTCTTTAAGGCAGATATGTCCAAAGCACAGCTTCAGCCCAGCTGGATCATTTAGTTTTTCCCCACTGAGTTATATGATCTTTTTAATGGAAATGCCACCTCCACATTAATTGTCGCAGTACAAGGAGAAGATGTTATCATATCCATGACAGCATGTAAAAATTTACTAGGTTAAATAGATGGGAATATCTGTTTTCTAAGATGATTGACCTCTGTGATAGAGGTTCTTGGCAACATCCAGTTCTGGATTTTTTAACAGTGAATTCCAAAGAAAAATAAACAGAGGAAAGGCCTTATTTAAGCATTTGGTTTTGGAGAATTCAATCAAAGATGACATAGTGTCTTAGTATTTGTCAGAATCAGGCACTAAAATTCTTCAATCTTTTCCTTGTGGCTTGAACCTATTTTTATAAGTTCTTTTTTTACTCCATTGTATATCCATGGAGAATAAATATTTACTTTTACTCATTTTAGAGCCTAAATTCTATCTCTTTTTATTATGCCTGTTTGCTTAAAGACAATGGCAGATACTTCTACTTATTTTATAATACTATTTATTTTATAGTAATTCTGTATCCTTTGAACATTGCTGATTTTTTCCCTTCTGTCTGACTTTTTTTTTTTCCTTCCAGTACTTCAAGCTCAGTTTTTCTAATCACATCCTTTATCTTTCAGATTCTTACATTGCAATTAGCCTTCCCCTCAGTCGTACAAAGATGTAACAATACTGGTTCACTTTGTCCTTCCTCATGGACTACTCATTCCAGACCTCCTGAAAAACCAGCCTGAAGCAGCTGACAAAATTGCCCCTTAATGAAACTGCCCTATGAAATTACTCTAGAATAAGCTCCACAGTCATAGGAGGATTCAAGCCTTATGAGTGTTTTGCTTTAAATTTATTTTTAATGTGAGCATTTTAAATAAATCATTAAAAAGAGAGTAGTGTATGGGAAGTGGAAGCTGCATAAAGGTTCTACACTAATAGAGTCATCCTACCGTAGTAAAAGAAAATCAGTTCCTACTTTTTTGTGCAGCCTTATTAATCAGTTATTTGAATAACCTATATCAGAAGCAGCATATCTAATCTTTACTAAAGAGGTACCACAGACAAGCACATTACATTAAATGACATAGAAGATTCTCACAGATAAACAAATATTAAAATCCAATGGAGATAAAATACTACTTTTCACATATGTATAATCTATGCTTATTTATTGTCAGTATACAAGCTCTGCAAACAGGAGAGTAAGTTTAGGCTGGGCACAGTCTATATGGTTAGCTTCCAGTTTACTCTTTCAGTTTTCCTAATTGGTAGTTATTCAGACCTTTTCCATTTCAAGAAAACAGCCATGCTTCCCACTGGAGAAAACACAGATCCTTAAGAGGGACTTTGAACTTGTAAACCATGTGTTGACTTCTCTCAGTCACCTTTCATGACAGTTATTTAGGAGTAGTTCGTCAAACCACCAGGTTTCTAAGCCATTAGCTCTTATGAAAAAAATTAAGTAATGGCTTTTTATTATTATTATTTAGTGGTTTTTTGGTTTAGGATTTTGGGGTTTTTTTGTTTGTTTTTCAACCTGCTCTTCTTTCCAGACTTCCCCTTAAATCTGACCTTACACAAGGAGACAAGCAAATAAGATATCCTTCCTGTTACCCTGTTTGCTTTGCACTTTTAACAACACTTCACCGTGTGTTTGCACTGTGGGGGCACATCAGGTCACCAATCTATCACCTACTGTGCTGAACAAAAAAGGAAAAAAATAAATTCTGCCCCGGATTTAGCACAGGTAGAACACAAATTACACCAGGTATGTGGTCTGGAAAGACAAAGAAGGCAACAGAAGGAATGGCAAAACAGGACAATGAATAGGCTGTACCCTGTGCCTTCTTCTGGCTGTTTGATTTCCCCTCTTGTCTGTGCAGGTCTCCAAGCATTACTAAAGAATAAGAAAACAGGATTACAAAAACCTGCAGAAGTTGACTACAGATTTTACTGAACACCTGTCAAATCCTAAAATACACATACAATCAGCATGGGTCGGGTACATAAATATTAACGTGAAAGACCACGTTCATCTTTACGCAGGATTTTCAGAGCATCCCTCAGCCATGTGCACACACTGCTGTACCTTTGTACATATTTACCAGAGGGAGTAACACAACAGATAAGGAAAGTTCTCACAGACAGGTGTTTCAGTAGCCTCTGTGCCTGCACCCCCAATTTAGCCTGCAATGCAGTTAAAGTTGAACCACCAGCTCTGTGTTATCATCTGCTTACTGGTGAGTAACAGAGACACATTCTTCTGGCTGTTCTTATACCCCCTGGACTGGAATATCAGACCTGCATGTTTCTGCTTGAAATGCTTGAAATGCTGACAAATTGAATCATTATGAACCACCCTCAGGAATTTCATTGCCTGAGTCCTGACAACTGCTGGTGACATGCAGGCATTAACTCTAGCAAGAGGTGTTTAAACGGTTTTAAATCTCCAGTTCTTCCTCCTTCTCACTTGAAATATAAATGGTCAGCTGAACTTTAGTGCAGACATAATCAATAGGAAGTGAGCAGAAAGGAGGAGGCTGTGGCAGAGTGGATGGACACTTCAAAAGAAGCCGTGTCAATATGCTTATCTTTTCCTCACACTGCACAAAGACCAATCCCCTTCATGGATAACAGAGTATTCTCCATCATGAATTACTGTCTCTTATAGTGTGGTTCAGCACCTTTTTGCTAGTGCTGTGATAGTGTTTGCAGTCATGCTTGTTTAGCCTTTGAAAATAGGGAGCATGGATGTGCTTTGTAACACTCCGAGTTTCCTGAAAATACTCAGTTGACGCTTCAGGCACTCTTGCTGCAAATAGAAATCTCCAAAACTGTGGACAGTTTTGAAGAGTGTGGACAGCATAAAAAAATCGAGATGAGCCAGTCTTGCTCTTTTGTTGTCAAAGGGTGCAAAATTTCTCGTTTTATATCTGTATATTTATTTCTACCTGTCAAAATCATTTTCCTGTCATACAAAGAGATTAATCTGTGAGAACTATTAACATTAAGACTTTCTCCCATGTTCCACTTTGACTTCCTCTGAAAATGAGGTATGTTTAGCATATGTACAGAGGCAAGAAAGAGTACCCTTCAGTGGTTACTGCAGGGCAAAGATCTTTCTGCGCTAAAGGCATCATCCAAAGCAGCTCACCTGTACATCAGGGTGCACAAAACCCCTGTAGACCAGAATAGAAAACTGTGATATTTGCCATGTTCAGGATGACAGATCCACTTTTTTTCATCTGCTACCTGACCAGGCAGAATATTTTTTTATCAAAAATTCTTTTCTGTTGCTGTTGGAGGAGGCTACAGGTACTCTTAGCTTTCCAAATGCTGCTGAAAGATGAGTTATCCTTACACTTCTCTCTTCCATGTCACCAGAACTTTAAAGTTTAGATTTCTGGAAGACAAAGATGAAATACAGTTAAATAAGACCCAAATATAGCCTGAATGTATCTACATATTAGTTACAAATTTGCTTTCCTAGTACCAGAGTTGTATGTAGAAGCTGATGCTTTATATTTTTCAAACGCTGTACTGCATTAGTGCATAACTCTAAATTCCATATAAAGTGTTATTTAACTGTCTTCACATCTTGGTCAGACAAAACAATCTCTCTAGGCCTGAGATCCAAGGACACCCTCTGCCTCAGGCCTCAAAAAGCATAAACAAAAGTGAATTGGGGGGAAACAAACTGGGGGTTCATGACTTCATTATTTGGAGCTGTAGTTGGAGGATTAACCCCTGATATGCAAATAGACCAAACTTATAGCTGTCTGAAAAACTCATGACCACTGTCCATCTTGGATGTAGCCCCTCTTGGAGGCTTTTGACAGCCCAAGGTGTATCTGTTGAAGGCCTTTAACAAATACCCACTTTATTCTCTTAATCTTTTCTAGCCTTGTTCTAGGTAGCCACTCCAAGGCATCAAAGTGCTCCTTACCTTATCTTATGTTTGGATGTGTTTAGACAAATTCTGACTGACTGTGCAATTCTGTTTTTTCTTGTAATTCAGATATGCACTGTCAACCATTTATAAAGGGTATAAAAGATCAAGAACAGAGGAAAATCAGAGGCATCACCTACAAAAAAAAGGGTCATAGAGACATCAAAACCATGTCCTTAGTGCAAGCTGGTAGAATGCAAAGTGAAGAGGGGGAATAATGGTGCTGATATGGCTTCCAGTTTTACCCCAGCATGGTTATCTGGAGCTTTTAATTCATGCTGTAGACGCCCCACCATAACTGGCTGGGCAAGTAGTGAAGTTCATAAAATTACCAGTATAAATGTGAACTGTTTTTCCTCTTCTCATAAAGCCCTAATCTTCTTCCTCTTCAATGATCTCATCCTCCAGAAACATAATTTTGTCTTCCTTGATAGTCTCTCCCATCTAATTCTTGTATTCCCTGTCAACAAATTGTTCAAAGTATCCAAATCACTCTAGCTCTTCATAACATCTTCGTCTAGAGAGAAAATTTATAATTCATTTTTATTATTTCTTCATGAATCACAGCATATTTGGAAAATTACCCAACCCCTCCTACTCACTTTTCCCCTGAGATATGCAGGTGACTGTATTAGGAAAAGAACAAATGAGGTCTCTGTGGGTACCCTGCACTCCATCCAAAGCTCAGACTGTGCATTGAGAAGGACTGATCTTCCACCAGTGAGAGATGAGGCCATGGAAGTTACTCTGCAAAGGGCAGCACACGAGCTTTGAACACAGAGAGATCAGAGTTTGATATTCGCCTTTCATGGTTTTAAGAGTGAGAATGAAATGAAAGTGTAGGAATGGCTATAATGGGTCAGAATAAAGGTGTGTCTGGTCCAAAATTCTCTGTCCAACAGTGTCCAAGAAACACAGGGACATGCAGGGACAGCATACCATGATGTTGCCCAAGGAGAATTTTACAATCTCTAGTCCTTTGTAAGTCTCCGACTGCCTGAACTAGCTTACTTGCATTTCATAATCCTTGATTTTAGTTGGGTTTTTTCCACTCCTGTTAATTTGTCCAATGGTTTACAGAAATTGTTAACTTTTATACTCAACACTGCAGTGAGAAGCTCCCATACTACAGGAATATGCAGCTTGCTTTGGTTTCTTTCTTTAATCTGCCAGTTCCTTTTGATGTTTCCCACAGCGCTCCCTGGAAGTGAACATCATTCATCTTCTCCTGCCAGTCATGGTTTTGCAGACCTTTATCACACTTTCGGTAACCCACCTGCTTGCCAGCCTGAAGAGCTGCCACAAGACCCTTTCTCTGAGTGACACAAGTGTCACTGGGATGTGGGCACACAGGAACAGGCCTGGCAGAGACAGGTGGTGCCATGCTGGGGCAGAGGTTCCTTGGCACTGGGGTGGCTGTGTGCCAGGCAAAGAGCAGGGTGGGACTGAGGTAAGGCACAGCTGAGCCCTTCTGCCAGGCTGGGGACACAGGGAGGAGCAGCCCAGAGAGGGACTGAGCACAGCCCCATCCCATCTTTGCCTGTGTCTTGAAGAACGAACTTTCTCATCCTGTTTCCTCCCCTGTTCTGAGGAGGAAGGGCAGTGAGGGAGCCCCTATCCATTAGCCATCCTAACAAGGGTTAGGATGAGGCCTAGTGAGGGAAAATCACATCAGACAGAGCCTGGGATGGCTGGGAAGCATGGGGAACAGACTGTTCTCTTCAGACTGGACCAAAATGGGGTTTGGCACCCATGGGAAGGGACGTGAGGGGCACCAGGAGGGGAAGGTCAGGGCCAGCATGTCCTGGGAGTGCCCTCAGAACGAGGACACATGTCTTCCAATTTAATATCACTTGGAAGGAAGCCAAGTCATGTCCTCAGAGCTCTGCCCAATACAAACCAAAGGGCACTAAGTGGAAAGAAGGAGATTTTCTTCAAGGACACATTCTCAGTGTGAACATGCTAAGGTCTGCACTCCAAGATGTTTGGATATGACCTCATCCTTCCACCCAAGTGCAGCCACAGCATCTCCCAGTTGCTCTGATCAGAGCTGTGCAGTTTATCACTAATTCCTTACTCAAGGCTAGGTCTATTGAGCATCCCCATGCCCCAGAGCTGTTCAAATACATTTGAAAAACTGAGAATGTTCCCTTAATCTTACCTTCCATAACAAAAATGCAGCAACATAGCTCTTCAAAATAAATAAAACAAGACAGTAGCAAAAATAACAAAATCATAAATATCAGAATAAAAATTTAAAAAACAAAGAACAAAACAAAAATATACTACAGCACAAAGCCATTCACCAAACACTACCCTGAGAGGGAGGATAAGCAAATAAAGAACACATGAAATGTAATATGCTTCCCAGTGTATTCCTGGGAGACAGTCATGCAACAGGGAGAATGGTCTGGATGCTGTGGCTCACACACCTGCTCTCAGCAGAGGAAAAGTGAGATGATAATAACCCCTTTCTGATGTATAGGCAAGGGACATGAGCTGACAAACAGTGTGATTCATGATCCTTGTGTTAGAGGGGAGTGACAAATGATTGATAATATATTTCCACATTGTTTCTGACAGGTGGCTTGTGGAAGGAGAGATCAATCCCAGCTTCTGAAATGCACAGAGATCTCAGCACAAGGTAAGAAGGCAGCAGCTAACACGTGGATTATGCTCCACAGTGCTTGAGATCATCTGAGCAGCAGCTGTGCTTCCCTTTGGGCATTTTATACAGTAAATGCTCTGTTTTCCAAAGCATTCAGCATCCTCTGCTTTTCCCTGATGCTCCTGTGTGTTCAGGATATTGAATATCATACTGGAATGGGCCTTCAGAACACCATGCATTTTTTAGCAGGGATTTTCAATAATTCACAGGATCAGGCCCTAAATATGTACGGTATTAGACGAGAAATTTTCCAGTCTCTTTACTACACAATTTCAAATGCAAAGAGCCTCTGGTTTCCATGTAGTAACAGTGTTTCAATCTCCCAGCCATATAAAATGCCTGGCTAATTGGACTGGTAGAGGAGAGGGGGATTTTTGTGTTTGATAAATTAATCAGTGAGCACTGCTGTACATTTCCCACTAAAATCCTTAATTAGACATAAAATGCCAAAGAATGAGATTCTTTCTTTAGTTTTTAATTGAAGGGATGACTTTTGATCCTCCATTAGTGAGGAGAGAAGAAAGCCTTTCAAACGGAAGCGGCACCCCAGCTGTTGCTGGGCGTCTGAGAGGTTCAGCACTGCACTTCCTCAAATCCCAGGAGCCTATTGATACTTAGCATAAACATGCTAAAAGGATCAAATTGACATTCACACAAACTAGGGTCCATGAAATCACAAAAGCTCTTAATCCAAGCCTCTGTGTAAAAGGATCACTTCTAATTACCAGTCTAGACTAATCATCAATGTTTAGCTAATAAAAATGAAGCTATCAATAACAAAAGGAAATTCTGAAATGCCGGTAGAGTCCAGGCATAAGCTAAAAGATGACTTAGTCATTCATTGCAGCATTTTTTTCTTGCTCAGTTTTTCAGCATTTCCAAAGCTTTTGTAACCAAGGAAGATAAAAATCCCTGAGGCCTCACTGGTTACAGGTTTCACACAAACACTCACACACACACACACACACAGAGGCAAGCAGGGCAAGAAGCAGGGCAATCAAGGATATCCTGTTAGAATTCTCTATAGGTCTTTGCTCCTGCCTTGTACTGCTCAGATGGAGCTAACACTTAGCTGGACCCTTAGGCAATGTTATAGGGCAGCTGCAAGTCAAGGTGAAATGCCACTTCTGCTCTTTCATTAACCCTCCCGGGCCTGTCATTAAATATGGCAGGCTTAGCATTTTTCAGTTCAGATAGAAAAGCACTGCCAATCCCAGGAGGCAGAATTTTTTTGATGCCTAAATTGATGAACAAGACAAGGTCAGCAATTTTCAGCTTATTGACAGAACTCTATTTATCTTTAGAAGTATTGAAATGGTATTCCAGGTACCCTGGAGCAGAACTGTGACCAAACCAAAAAGAGAGGGTTTATGATAACCACTACCACTTTACTACCTGAAATATTGTGAGTGGTTTTAATTTAACTTGCTACATTGGGAGTTATTTTGTGATTAGAAACGTTTTCATAAGAAAAGAACTTTAATAAGTGCAACAACACACAATAGATGGAGACGAACACAGAGAAGCAGAATAATAGAGAAAGAGCAGAAACTGCAGCCAATCACCCATTTAAAGTTAAATATAGGTTCTGATGCAAAAATTGTGCATGGTCTTTGAGGTTTGTTTGTTTGCTTAGGAATGGTTGTCACTAACAAGATGACTAACTGATCTAGATCTCAGTGGGAGAAACAGAACTGACCATTTGAAACCTGTCCATCATCATAGCAATTCACTCATGACAGTTACTGAAAGCCACAGCTGATCTCCACTTTTTTTTTTTATACAGCTAAATAACCTCAGTTTATTAATAATGAAGAATAATAATAATGGGTAACATATTGCTGCAGGAGCAGTTTGCAAAAACCGGATTTTCCCCTTTAACCATTGCTGGAAGGGGGTTGCTCTGAAAGTCCTTGCCTTCAGCTAGAAAAAGTGTCTTTTTTGTCCCCCCAAACAAATGCAGATTGTCTAAAAGTAGTCCAAAGAAGAAATGAAGGTAATACATGTTTCTAGCAAAGACTAGAAAGTCTAGTTAAATTCTGGAGCCTACTGAATTTAGTTCAGCCCACTAAATCAATGGCAGACAGGTCTGACCTGAGCAGGGAACCTGCAGTAGATATGGTGTGACTGCACCTCTGCCACTTGGGCTGCTTCATGAATGAACATTTAGCCTTTGTTAAAACTGCAAATTAAACTGTTGCCTTCCTAGGTTTTGCTGCAAGTGAACTAATTTCTGCTAGTTAAAATGAGTGAAGAACACACCTTTGCCCCCCAAGGAAGATGGAGTCTAAGGACACACCATCTTTTCATTATACAAACTATATATATTCAGGGGAAAAGCAAGCTGGAATCCCATGGTACCATTAAGCTAACTTCCTTGTGTGAGGTTTTATTTTTTGGAGAGGTTGTGCTGCAGATACCCCAGGTCTCCTAACAGAAATGGTCTGGTTACTTAGCCTTTGAAACACTCTGATTAAGTCCTGACATTAGGACATCTGGAAAAGAAAAACCTCTTGGGTTCCAGCAAAGAAAGCAACACCAAAAGTGTGTGGAAAACAGCTGGGATTGAGTCTCTCAAGGCTGAAGCATGATTCCAGAGCTGCTCTTCAGCTTCTCACAATGATCAACTACCTTAACTGGGGCTTGAAATGAATGTGGCTGCAGAGCTGCATCTCCAACAAGCATCCTCAAAGCCACTGAGGACATTTAGAGAGAAGGATGAGTCTGATGAAGCTCTGTAGAATCCAAGCTGCTAAGAGCCAGCAATTTAGATTTGCACAGAAGCAGGAATTTTCTTGCTAAAAATGTAGGCATTAGCAGGCATTGAGCACCCAGGGAGCCAGAGAACCTGGCAGGGTTGCACTTTTCCCCAGTTTGCCCTTCAAGGACCCCAGATGGTGCTGAGTGGATGTGTATGCATGGAAAATGCCAGCTGGCAATTAATCTCAGAGAGATTTCTGAGGAGGAAAACATGACTTTCGTCCTGGAAGACTAAGGATATTAATGATGCAAACTGAGTTTATGGGTAACCCTTCAAAATAAAATTCTTACAGGCTAGATTTGCAATTTTTAGAAAGTGGTCAAAGGATCAGAGGATCAGTACCTGAGTTTTGTGCTTGAGCAGGGAGTAGCTAAGATTTTGTTGATAATCTCAGTTTCCTGATGACCGTTTCCTTTATGCCAATGATTCATGTTGATTTTAGCTAAATTCTCATTCCATTTACCCTAGAGTACATCTGTGGGTTTAGCAAGTCCATGTATTTTTGATTATATCTTTCACATGTGTATTTCACATGAGCCTGCTCTCATCTGGCTGCAAATTTAACTTGGCAGTGCAAGCGTTAGCCACCAAGTGATGTTTTCACCAGAAAACATGGCCAGCATCCCTCCTACTTGCTGAGTCCTCTCTTCCTGCTGCATCAACCTCCAGTCCCCACTCTCAGCAGCTGTGCCCTGGGTAGGAAATGCAGGAGGTTGCTACAGTGGCACCTTTAGGCACAAGCATGCACAAGGATGGCAGGTGAAAGGCACAGTATCTCACAGTTTAATAGATGTAGTCATAGCATCAGCCCCCAAATCAGCCACAGACCCTCACCTCTCACTGCACACAGCCACTGACACCTTCACCCCAGTTTCCAGATGCCTTACTCACCTCACCTCTTCAGGCATGTTGGTGTGGCTCCGTGCTGTCCTATGCAAATTTTGGTTCTATGCAAATTGCTTATGGTATGCAAATCAATGCATTAAATAACTAACATGAAGTGACACACATGGAGATGTGCATAACTTGGCAGCTATAAATCTGGAATCGTTTCACTGACGTCAGTGGTTTCACTTCAGACAGGCTCCAGCATGGAAGGTGTTTAAATCTGGCCCTGTGATATTTTCAGTCAGCTTCTAAACATAAACTCAGGAATTAATGATTTCAAAGGTGTAATTATTATTATTGCCTGTGGGTTTTGTAATTATTTAGGTTTGTATGACTGAACATACACCAAAATGGGGTTGCAGAACATACTTAATTTCAACAGGGCTCACGTTGATGATAAATACAGCACCTGTGGTCTATCAGAACTTCAGGCAGTTGGAACCTGATCCACTTTGGTCCTAATGGCATAATAGTTTCTAATTTAAAGCAGCCAGGGCCTAAAATGCAGGATTTATGCCAAAAAGTCTTCAGAGGCAGATGTACACCCTAAAGTATTTCAAATCCATTTAGAATGGGGAATGAGTATAGATAGTTCTGTGCTACATGCCATGTATTTTTCATCTGGGACTGGGAGCCTGGAAGCATATGCACCATCTTGTGTAACCACCCCCTGACAAGGATCTGCTGTTATTGTGTGCAGGGAAACAGAACATGGTAAAGGTTAATGCTGCACATGGCAGAAGCACAGTGCTGAGCAGGGCCCTGGCTGTGACTGCTCCAAAAGTGCTGTGCAGTCATTTACACATTCACAAATGTCACTTTCACATGGCAGAATTTCCACCCACTTTTGCCTGAATGTAAATGACTTCAAGAGATGCCAGGCATTAAGTGTTCTCACAACTGCCCCCAACATCCCACTGCTCAAAAACAGTGCTTCAAAACACTCCTAGAAAACCCTGTAAGACTTTCAAAATAAATCCATTTTTGTTTCTGAGCCTTCTTGGTCACTAGTGGGGTCAGGCTCAGATCTACCAAGATATACTGAATTACAGGACATGTGAAACGATGACAAGGAGATCCAGCAAAGCCTGATAATGAGAGACTGGAAGAGCCAAGCTCTGCTCCTGCTGTCTATTTGATCTGTTCAACTTACCATAAATTCTGTTGCACACTGCATGAGTAAAAAGCTACAGGAGGTTTGTATTGCATGAAGAAGCTTCCAGATTTCTTGTAAGTCAACTGAACTAGCATCAGAGATTATGGATTTAAATATAGAAACAGTCTAAACTAGAAATGTCAATGCCTAACTATACAAGCAATGTAACAAGTGTATATTATGTTTTTATTAATATTTTCTTTTGGTTTTGTGTGTGGTTTTGCGGGTTTTTTTGCTGACATTGTAATCATGGTATCTGCATGTTTGTGTTGCTACAACTAACTTCAACTGACAAAATTAGAAATGCCTATTATAGCCATTACTCTGGGAATGCTTTTTAGTTTGTTTAGGTTTTTCTTTTTTTAATCCTAACAGTCTCCCTGCAGACCTGAACTGACATCAATTTACCAGTGTCTTGACATCTTAAAGTTGTTTCTTATAAAATTTGCATTGGTGTCATTTTGTTTCAAGCTGATATTGTGACAGTGTCTCCCTGGATTTATACTGACAATTTATTTTTATTTTGACATCATGTCATCCCTGTAGCCCTTCACTAGCATCTATCGTAAGTCTGTGGGTTTAAATGAAAAGTGGTTTCTTTGTGCAAACTACAGTAACTAGCTGAACTTTCTCAGTAGCTACTTTTCTGACCTCAATATCTAGCTATTGATTGCACTTGGGTTTTTATAGAAATGTCAAAAGTTCCTGCCTAGTGCTTTAGGCAGCTTTTCCATATGTACCAAATAAGGAGATTAAACCAAAGCTCCCCTTGAAACTAAAAAGTAATTGCCTATAAAAAAAAAAAGGTGAATGCATGTTTATAACACCAACATCAAACAAACAACTGGGCCCTGTTGGTGGCATTGCCTGGAGAGCTGCTGGTCGTCCTTTGTTTTCACTGAAATATTAGAAGCACCTTTTTGGGACTGAACATAACATCTGCTTCCAGGTGTTTCCTTGGAAAACACAAAATCCTCAATATCTATATATTTAATATGCTGTTGCTACTTCATTTAAATATCAAAAATGACATTAGGCAAGCTCTGATGTGGGCCAGGGGAGGGGAGATTTCAGGAAAGTTCCAATGTGATAGTTATAGCTTTGAACCTGGTTTATTTTTTTCAGCTTTTTCATTTTTAAATTCAAAGAGGCAAGGAGGATTGTGAGCAATGTCACAAATGCCTTGTGACCCTTCCTGCAGTAGAGCTATTGCATGGTATAGCTAAAATTCCCAAGGGGATATTTGTAAATTATAAAGCAAAATCCTGCCAGTGATTATTGAGTGTTCCTAGGATTATCCATGAACCTGACAGAGTGGCCTGTGTATGTGATTTTGCAAAAGCTATTTTTCATCAGAGTACGTGCATGGTTTAATGAGATATTTGCAGCAGTAACAGCATTTCTGTGTTCTGGTATAAATGGTTCAGCTTCTATATATCATACCTGGTAAATCACAGTATGGGTCCAGAGAAAAAGAGCCTTCAACAGTAACATTTTCTCATTTTTATTGGATCAGAACATCAATTCTAGGTGATGGTTATGGTGATTTGCTTTCACTAAAGTCTTACCAGCCGTGCCTAGGCAGAAACCACACCCCTCATGGTTTAACCAAAATTAAGAACTCAGAAGTGAATCTTCCATGTGTGGGGGAGGTTATTTATTCTGTCCCTTTTCACAAAGAAGAGTGAAATTTGATTGTCTGAACAGGGTAGTCAGGCATCATTAGAAAAGACTTCCAGCTCCTGTTCTAAAAGCACCCAGGTCTGTCAGAGGTCCTGTGTGATACCTGTCAGCCCCACATGGAGGTTTAGAAACCACAGCAGTTTAGATCTCACCTCCAGGCCATGAGAACAAGACCTAAGTATGACAAGACCAAGAGAGGAGACATTTTAACAGCAGTGGAAATAGAGATATGAGAAGACACTGTGTGAGGCTGGTCACAAAATTTATTTTTAAACTCATCAAAACAAAAATTATGACTTCATGAAAAGTTTAACTGGCACCTTGAAAGGTAGACTGGAATTACTTTGAACTTTACCACCAGAATTCAAAGGGGAACCTTGGGCTTGAAACTACATAGACAGAAACTGAACACAAGACCTGCACTAAATGTAGATAAAATGTTAGATATCTATAAGAGCAGTGTCAATTTCTATAAATGATTCAGATAAGGAAAAATCATAGTGTATAAACCTATCAGTGGAGTTTCTTCTAAATCCTTAACTTTTTATTAGGTATTCTCTTTGCACCCTTCCAACAGTGAAATATGTTGCTGCTGTTGTTAGAATTGACTCAGTATATTTTTGTTTATCTGCAGAAACACTCAATCTGCTTTTGACTTCAGCAGAGTTTCATATGTAATTAAACATCTGTCAGATTGGAATGTCACTTTCAATAATTCTTTTTGGGAAGGGAAAGACCACCACTGGAAATAGCACTCTGTGCATAAAGCATGGCAATGACCACTCATATAAATCTTGCATTTTAACTCTTCCAAGCACTTTTTACCTGACTTTAAAGCTGGTTTTACTGGGTAGACATTTTGCAACAAACTTTTGATTTTTGGTGCCTGTCATTGTGTGCCAGCTTTTCACATATGTCAATCATCCCTGAGTGATGCTAGCTCTAAACACAGTTTGGGGACTTCAGCATGTTTCTCAGGGTGTCCAAAAATGTAGGACACTTTTTTGAAAATGCAGTTTTGCTTAGCTGATATTGAGCTTTCTGTCTGTGGACCATTGCTAGTAATACTGATGTTATTGCAAAGGAAGCTCTGTAATACTCTGCATCTTGCTGCAACCTGTACGTGTCAACAGAAATGCCAAGAAATTTCTGGTAGCAAAATCAGGGATTATAAACCTGGAAAGTGTCTCAAAAGATATGATTGCCTGAAACTTGGTTTTTCACTGCCTTGAGCAGTTACCACAGCCAGACTCACCCTGGCAGTGCTGGAGCAGTTTTGTGGATTCAGAACTGGTTAACAAGGGACCACAAGTTGTGAATCTGGGTTTCATACCTGTGTGGCAAGGCACAGGTGAGGGCTGGTCTTGTTATGCTTCCCACAGAGATTTATCCAGGCTTAGGGTTTATTATCCTCAAAATACACAGCTCTAGAGATTACAGTTAACTATTAATTAGCTGCTCTAAACTGGGAATCTTTCTTGCTGGGAGAAAAGAGCTGACAATGGGTTTGCTTATCCTGTCTGCAGAGGATACAGTCCCTTTATGAAAATTCCATGGTGTCCTGTGAAATGAGACCCTGAGAGCTGCTGCTGATCCCCACGTTTGGATGAGTTTGACTACAGATTTCTGCTTCACCAAGCATGAAGGGTCAGTCAGCTATTAAACCAAGGGCTATAATACCACTGGCTGTGGAGGGCTGCTTGATGGCAGTGGTTGGTAATGCTTGGAAAGGAACAGAGGTGTTGCTGTTCATTACAGCATGAAAAATCCAGATATGTACAAATCCAAGCATGTGTATGCACATTGCACTTCTGATGGTCATGTGATAAAAGGGAAAATCAGCTGTGAAAGAAAATTACGTAAGGTGAGTTTATTTTGATGTGCAGACAGCATTGGGGAGGATATATTGAAATGTTACATTCTAATTTCAATATGGAATTGATAACAAAGAAAAGTTCATGATGACCCTTTGAAGATCTACTATTTTTTGGCTATAATTTAAAAGTCAATCATAATTTTCAACCATTATTTATTGCATTTTTAATATGCACTTAGTGTTTTTCAGCATGCTCCATCTTTTATTGATGTTTGAGTAAAACCAGCACATATTTCTCATGGATCTACATATTATACTCCATAAGTTTTAACCTTGTGAAACTCCTTTTTAAAATGTGAGCAAGCATCCCAGATGATGTGGAGGAAGAAGGGGAGCGTAATCCAATTCTACATAATATCACTTCAGCTTCTCCTTATTCCATTACTTAAAAACTCGGCATCAATTAAGTGTTAAGAAAATATAAATGTCTTGGTCAAGATGAACAAAATCTACAGTAATTAATTGCTTCAATATTTCTCGCAGCCATTCCCCCTCCATAGGAAATTAATTTTTATTCATACTTCAGACAAGATACAGGACGTGGAAGGAGAGAAAATTAATTTGGTTGATGTCATTCTGTAGTTTAATCCCAGCATTGATATCCTTTGTATAGTGACTGGGAATGATATCTGAATTTAAAATTGAATACTGTAAAATTTGAGGCTTTACAGAATTGATATTGTTCTGGGAATGAAGATGTTGCAATCTTCCTGCCATTTGCAAAAGCCAGTAAAAATGAAGAATCAAATGAGACCTAAAATTCCTGTCTCTCTCTCCAAAAAACACAGCTGTCATCATCATCTCCCACTCCCCTTTTGTAATGATCACACAGACTTGCCAAGATAGTCACGTCTACGATTGTCTGTGTTTTGATGGATGAGCCCTTAAAAAAAAAGAAAAAAAGCTGAAATATGCCTGAAGGCAAAGAAAAGAAGAACGTCTGTGTCTTTGTGCAGAACTTGCACTGGGCCCTAGATGAGAGAAAATTCTGGCCAGAAGAGACCTTCAGAGATATCTGAAGTATTTTTCAACCCAGGGAGGGAATCAGGAGAGATGGGTTTGGGCTCCTTCCTGCATCCCAGTCCAAAGAAGCTTCCTTAGGAAGGGAATTCTCCCACTGCTGAGCAGTATTTGGGGGCAGCTGATCTTTTGTACCCCATGCTGGCCTGATTAAGACTGGGGTTTGCACCTCAAGAGTGAAAGGATTCCTCTGCAGCTGTGCTGGCAGAGCACAGGCTGCTGGTGGTAGGGGCAGTCAGATCACAGAGGGAAAATGTGGCTCCAGTTTTAATATATAAGAATTTTAAATGCCCCACCACTGAGACCACGAGAAGCTTCATACTGTGAATTTGGTGCAAACTGATGAAGCTTTCTTTTCTTGACTCTGAAGAGAGCCTTAGCTCTGACTTGAGTCCGATTTCAAATCCATTTATTATAAAAGCTAGTGTTTGAAGGGTAACTCTAAAGGGACTTCACTTGTATTTGCTGAAGAGATTGGTATGTCTGCTTCTGACATTCTGATTCAAAAAATTATCTTTGGACCCAGGGTATCTATTTCTGTGTTCCTTTTATGGAACATTATGGGGAATAATAGTTTAGTGAAAGCATTCTCATTTACATTATTGTATATTATTCGACCTTCCTCAAGAGCACTGGGACACCTCCAAGCACAATACTTAGCTTTGGATATTGGCACTTGTAAGCTTGTTCTCACACTCTGGTAAGATGATTAATGTACCTTGGAAATTACCTAATGGCTCGATGCTCCTTCTATCCAGCCTCTTGCAAGAGAAAAACAGGATAATGTGAGATACAATTTATGGGTACAAAATGGAGGAGTTGAAACAGAGAAACTCACTCAGAAGTACTGACAGGATATCTGTGGCAATGAAGATCCACACAGCAGAATTTAAAAGCACACAGGAAATAGAGTGCTATTGGAACACATTCCAAACAGATGGAGACACCTGGTTGACAAGGACGTTCCCTCTTTAGAGACTGGTGGAAGGAACATGGAGAGATTTGTCTGGTAAAAATATTGGTCAAAAAGGAACCTTGCCTTTTGTTAGAAGATGTAAAGTATTGGATGCCTATGACACCAAAATGTCTTAATTAACTTTATTGACCACTTGGAAGGAACAGATAGGCTAAATGTTTGGATCTGTCATTTCTCCTTTTTGGACATGGACTCATTTTTAGCAGAAGGGAAGGGTGCTAACTGGCCCACACTCTGATTAACAGTGTGAGTAATGGCTAGAATACAACTGGAGAATGTTTATCTGTATATTTCATTTTTATGCTGAGGTTCATGATCTCAATGGCATTTTTATTGACATTTATTAATTTGAGTGGCTCTAATTCCATAAGTTTATAATGGTAATACAAAAACATCTGTTCTAAGTAACAGCGTATTTCTGTGATTCAGTTTTTAGTATTAGGACTTGACAGATGCTGTTATCTGCACACTTTGGATGCCCTTGATGTAACTTCAAAGTACAACTTAAGTGCAACAGTACAGTAAAAAAATACTCCAACAGGAAATTTCAATCTCAAATCTCTCATGTGCTCAAAAATTTCCCCACTGTTGTTATTACAGTTCCTGTCCTCATTTTCAAAAGCCTAAGAGACAAATGAGCTTTTGTTAAGTGCCCTAAATCATCACTTATTTGCCTGAAGGTGTTAATGATTGGTCACATTCTTTTCACAAATAGAGTAGAATATTATTTCTAGAATTCTCCTATTGATTTCAGTGCTGGCAACATACAATGATTGCTACAGAAAATTTGTCACTAATCGTAGAATTTCCAACTCTCTCCATTGTGCCAAAAATAATATCTTGCAGGCGTGCTCATATCACTGTCAGTTTATCGAAGAATAATTTCCATTGAAAAGCCATGAGATGTTATTAGCCTATATTGTAAATGAAAGTTAAAAGGAGTGTGTCATCTGGAAGGCAGAATACATTACACTCCAACAGTGTCATCAAGAAGGGACATGAAAATACACTCCCAAAAATAGTGCAGTCAATGGGTTTATTCAGCTGATCTCTAAGTATTGTCAGTATCTTTTATTATTGCCATTATTATTATAGCACATTGGGTATTTTTTATTCCATTTGACAAAAAAATATGTAATAATCAGTTTCTTTTTATTGGCTTGAGACTATCTAGGGGTGACACAGAGGATCTTTTATAATGAAAAACTACTAAGAGGCGCAGCCACTTTTGGCAAGGTTAAATTATGAAAGCAATTCTACCAAACAAAATTCATGAGTCACAAACATGCTGCCACTGAAAAAAAAAAAAAACACCACAAAAAAAAACCCCCAAAAACCCCCTCATATTTAAAAAATATATACTGATACAGATTTAGAGATTCAACTGTTGCTGCAGTCAGACTTCTGGAACAGCAATCACTCCCTTGAGATTGGAGAGAGACAATTTACAAGAGAATGTAGTGACAGAACAAAGAAGAACGGCTTCAAACAGAAAGAGAATAGGTTTAGATTAGATATTAGGGAGGAATTCTCCACTGTAAGGGTGGTGAGGACCTGAGACACATTGCCCAGAGAAGTTGGGGCTGCTCCATCCATGTAAATGCTCAAGGTCAAGTTGGACAGGATCCTGAGCAACCTGGTCTAGGTGGTGTCCCTGCCCATGGTAGGAGCTTTGGAACTAGATGATCTTTAAGATCCCTTCCAGCCCAAAGAATTCTATAATTATGTGAGAAATTTTGGAAAGGGAAAGGGAGTGTAGTTTTCCTCCGGCTCTACCTGAAAATATGGCATCCTTTGTTGGGAAGGAGGAGGTAAATAAAGGAGAAAATAGTTTTTATTTTTATAGTAAGTGCTGATATCTAGTCAGTGTGGAAAGCACAAAAGTGTTAAAATGACAAAGCTCTGTGCCCTGTTACAGATTCTAGTGTTTTTATGGATTTCAGCAGGCTTCCTTCACCACAGCAAGTCGATGTCTGTGTACAAAACACTAATTTGTGTCAATGGATAGCTTCAGTAGTGCAAACAGTGGGTGAACCCAGCTGAGGAATTTGCACTGTGCAACAGAAATGGAGTTTTTTGTATGGCGTCTTTCACATGTTCTACACAATCTTTCAAATCTACTGTTTTCCCCTCTCCCTGTCCAGGAACCCCAAGATCCATGCTCCAGGCTTCCCACTTACAAAAGCAGGTCTCAGGGCTCCACCAGCTAACTTAAAAAAGATAAATTAAAAAAAATTTAAAAGGCAGGAAATTATACCCATTTTCCTGAGAGTTTTTTCCTGAGTGTAGTTAGAGAAAACCACAGACAGCTATCTTCTGCTTCACAATATGTAAGTACGTTGCATTATATTGAGCAAAACAGAAAGAAATTACTCATCAAGAATTTTCTCTGCAAGCATGCAATTACAAATGGTTTCCAAATTAAAACACATCCAGAAACTGCAGAAATCCACATCTAGAAGTAAACAGCTTACAACGGCTTTAGGATAAATATTCTGCTACACTTCAGGAATTTAAAGAAATGAGAAAAAAGGACGAGAAACACAGTGCACTGTACCTGTGGTTATATGGACTGTAGTTAAGCTGATCTTATGACACTCAAAAATTCTGTTTGTGTTTAAAGATAAGTGTTTGAAAGAAGAAGAATTGATCTTCACTGATATCCATCTGTGAAGTTCTGACCTCTGCTTTCATCAGCAAGCCTTTCTGCCAGGCAGCTGAGAGCCAAAAGAAAGCCTTGCTGTGAGATCTACCAAATTCACTGTGACCTTAATTCATCCTGTCTTATGTTGAGAGCTTAACTACACCATCTTCACGAGGAGTGCAGTCCCTCTACACTCCCTTGAAGATCTACAGAAAGTTGTAAAATCAGGCCAGGCATCTGACAAAACTCTTCTGCTCCTAAACCATAAAAGAGGCCTCTGTTTGAAAATGAAAAACATTTAAAAATTCCAAAATTTTGCTCTAACCAGGACAAAGGCTTTAACCAGAAGATTGTGGTTTAGTTCTGGAATGAAGATTCTGGTGACTATTTAACACTATACAGTACCATTTGCTTCTGATAAATCCTCTCATCCTATTCTCTTCCCTGGCCATGGTGTTCATGAAAAAGACATGGGTAGACTCTGATGTCTGCAAAGAAAGGCTTATGCTACAACTAAACCTTTCAAGTCTGTAATTAACCCAAACCGCATCTTCAATTTATTGAATTGAGCTCTGTGGAAGGATCCTGTTCTGTAGAAGAGATTACACACATCTAGAAAGGCTTTTCAGCCAGTCTGAAACCATCCATCACCATGCTTCATTAAGCTCCACCCACTGATTTACTGAGAAGCTCTTGATCTCTTACAACGTTCTCCATTTCAAATTTGTGAGTCCCACCTATATCCTTGCTGATTTGTGTAAGAAAATGATGAGCCAATAATGTCATTCCAGACCTATGCCTCAGCCTGAGGGATATAATTTCCCATCTTCAATCAAAAATATTGCAATCCACTGAACACTGAAGCAACTTATACTGGATTTATTGGCTGTAGTACAGTGTCAAGTACTGTGTTAAATCCACTACTTGTGAGAATACCCATGGGGAGCTCATGGAAAGTCCAACTCTAAGCCTTTTTAAGTACTAAAAGCAGAAGTAGTAATACAGACATAGCTTTGTCTGGATGTAGGCAAGAGCATGGAATTGTATAAACCATGTTAATAATACTGGCTAATGAAATTGTTCTGTCAACTGATTATAGATTTTATTAGAGGCCTCCAGAATCATTTTGCAACCTCTGTTATTGTCAAGCATAAAATACTGCTCCACACTTGAGAAACATATTCAGAATCCAGAATAATGTATTAAAATGGCTTGACACCTTCCCAGTCTGTTGAGACTGAAACTGCTTTTCCATTTCTATGCAGCTTACTTGCAGTTTCCCACTAGTACCCCTTCTTGCTTTAGCTCTAAACAGCAGTCAGCTGAAATGGACAAGTAGCAATAACTTTAGACTCAGAAATATGGAAAGGACAAACTGTTCTCATTGATCATTCCACATGAATTTACCACCATTAACAAAATTTCACATGATGGGCATTTGCATCAGGAAGAAAAGGGAGTAGTGGAGTGCTTTCTTTTGGTTTTTCTGGGTTTTTTTGCTCTAGCTTGATGTCAGACATTCCAGGGCATGTTTAATACCCCCAGAGCTGGAAAAGAAGGTTTATGAAATGTGGGCTGGGGTCTATCTGGAATAGATTAGATGACCTATTCCTGTTCCAAGCAGCTGAACTGAAGGCAAATAGCAGTAGGATTTGAAGCCTGAACCTCCACCAGCAGTGATGGGACAGCAGAGTGCCCTGCAGACACTAATTCCTGCCCTTTCATCTTGACCAAGCTCTTCCTGTGCTTCTTCCTACAGGTGTACATTGTATTTTCACTGTCTCTTGTGGAGATCCTAACAATATTTTTATCTCTTACTTTGCATCTCTTTTAAGGATATTCATGTCCCACCACAGGGGTAATAAACCACCAACAGAACCAAAAAGGAACTATACTTTTGCTTTACTTTGCTCCTTTAAAAATCTTAGCTGGGGCTCTACTTTCCTGTGCTGTGTATATTTTTTGCTGTGGTTATCTTGCTGCCATTTTTCCTTCTTCTCACCCAAAACATCTGTCTCTCTAGGACCACTTATCCTACAGGCAGCTGTCTTGCTGGGACCACAAATCCTGCTAGAACCTCTCAACAGTAAACAAAATCCTTTGTGATTTCACACGTGCACTTTGTTTTGCTGCCTTTAGATATTGTTTTCTCTCTGTTCCTAGACCTCCCTGCTTTTCATCAAACCCTAAACTTATACACAAGACATTAACATGAGCCTGAATTTACCTAATCCACAGGGTAATTTTAAATTTTTAATAGCCTAATACAGCCCGATGACAAGTTTCCCAAGTCTGCCAAGGGATCTCTATTGTTAAATGGATATATCCAGAAAGATGTTAGACATATTTTTAAGGATGAGTTTGAGAAAGAAATTAAATATTAGTGGGTCTGACATCCATGAAATGCCTACCAGGTACGTTGAGGAGCTGAGGAAGGAACAGAGTTCCAAGTTAATATTGTCATTAATTAAGATGAGAGCTGAAATCTTTGCTGTGTGCTGGCTTTAGCTGCTGCTTTGGTCCCCCTTAAACAACAGGAATTTGGGCTACGCTGGTCAGGTGATGAAGTTTTGGCAGTTGTGCACATGAGCTTTATACAGCTCAGAACTTCAGTCCCCAGCATGCTGCATACATGAGGCTCCTTCTTAGGTCTGTTTTCATGAATAATACTTACTTGGTTAAACTGTTGGGGAAAGTTGGAGAAAATTAGTAAGGCTGCTATTCTTTTAATAATAAAATGAGTTTAGAAAAAAAAGTCTTAGAAAAATGATTTTTATTTTTCCTTTTCTCTTTTTTTTTCTTTTTTATTCTTCTCTTTCTCTCTCTTTCTCTTTCCTTTTCTATTTCTCTTTCTTTTTCTTTTTTCCTTAGGCTATTGTAGTCATCATGAATGACAGTATTTCAAAAGGAAGCTACAGAGGATGTCCTGTATATACCTACATGTATATAAATACAACTACACCTTTAATGGTCTTCCAGGTGTTGACATTCTCCCCACTCTGCTCAGCTCAGTGCTGCTTTATTACTCATACTGCTCTTGGACTTGTAATTTCCTCACTGAGGACTGGTCCAATGCACAGGGCTGAGGCTAAGTTTACATCTTCTCCAATTATAAAAGGTCCATTAAGTTCAGATAATGTGAAATATAAATTTAAGAGGAATTCTGGGGAAATCATAATTAGGTGCAGAGACATTACATGAGTTTAATGACTGATATTTAATTTCAGTTTTCAGGATTATTAATTGAGAATCTTTATTTAGCTCATCTTATTTTTTTTTCCTTAATCAATTGGAAATTTATTTTTGAGCAATTAAGGCAGAGATTCTTTTCAATCCCTAAGTGTTTGTGAGCTATATACTAATGTTCTCCACCTTGCTTTCAAAACTATGTCTGGTAAATTTCTTTGAGCTCTTTCTGATAACATAATAATGCCTGCATGTGTTATTTATACAGAAAGAGCAATCTCCAGTTTATATATTCTGTAGGAAATTAAGTTACTTGGAACTCAGAACTGAGCATTTCATAAATACTGATAGATTAGAAAGATAGTCTGCCACAAAACCATACAGAAGGAAGAAAATTAAGAAATAGCATTGTTCCGTGTGCCTCTGCAAAAAATGGCTGAGATGTTCTGCTGTGGTGTTTTATGGATTCTAAGTTACATGGTCTCAATAAGTAAAATCCATTTCATTTCTCTGTAGCCACACACATGTGATGTGCCCACCCTAAAGCAATCACCCTCACTCTCAGGGGAAGAGTCACGTCTCCAGGTAAGGGAAGCTGATTCCTTTCAAAGCAAATTGCTTTTTGCATTTTGTACCTTGACGGTAGAGAAGTGGCTCCATGTGCCAAACCTGCACACCAACTGGGTGCTAAGGTGTGATATCCAGTGGGTTGGTACATCCACGCAAGAATTCAGCTGCTGGCTGAATTTAAGCCATGTAAGAAATCAAATTTTCCTGTTTGGCACTGTGTAAGAAATCCAGCTTTCTCCTTCCAAAGCCCTGCGTCTGGATGCATTTAAAACGTGAGAGCTGGTGCATTAATTTGGTTTTTATTCTCCTGAAGCACTGCTCTGATCAAACTTGAATGCTGACTACTAACCAAGAATACAACCTAGAAGATAGCACTGATTCCTAAAGACTTAAACCTCACAAGAAACTGTTTTAGTAACTAGAGATTGTTTTGCCCTTATTTTTCAGAGATAGGTCATGCCCACTATGTGATTTTCTCCCTCTAAACCTCTAGTCTCATTTCCTTATACCACAGCACTGAAATGTCTACTTTTCCATTTTCTCTTGCTTTCCAAAAATCACCATCAAATCTGCCCTGGCACCCCATGTCAGAAGTAACTCTTTGGCCAAAAAATCCAGCCATAACAGAGTCCTCAGGCTCTGAGACAGAGATTCTGTGACTTAACAGAGAGAAGCTTTACTGCACAGCAACACCAGCATTTTTTTTTCTCAGCGCAGGTGAAGAGGCTTCTTGGGAGAAAAACATCAGGGAATAAAAATTTCTTAAGGTAATTTCCAGCCAAAAAATGTCCATGGAATTATACATTAATACAAACTATTTTAAGAACTGAGCTGGTATCCCCTTGGTATTTGGGATCTATCAAAACTGGAAAAGGTAAGAAAAAATAGTGATGTTTTAGATCAATAAAATATTATGCAGCAAAAGAAAGCACACATAAATTCTGCTTTAAAAAAAATTAATTGAATGATTTAGAGGGTTAGTGGAAGGAAATACACTTCATGTCTAAATGACCAGTTCCCCTGAGAAAAACCAAGCTGACCTACAGTGGATAAGTGTTTATATCTATAGCCTCTCTGCCAACAATTCACCCAATGTGCATCAAAAAAATTAAATAAATAAATAAATCTCCTGAGGCTGTTTCAAAGGAAAAAAATTATAATTCAATGAAATGTTCATGAAAGTGTCTCCTGGGGAAGCTCAGACTCAAATTATTTTTGTTTCTAGCTTCAGCTGACAGACAGCTGCTTGGCTGTGTCTTTGACTCCTGAATTCTGTGTCTCAGATCCCTTTTTTTCTTTATAAATTGTGATTCCTGGATCAACTAGGAGTACACCAGTGTGACATTTCAGGGTCAAAGTGTTTTCAAGTTTTCATCAAAAGGTCAAAATCTGCCATAGGAAAACTTGATTATTATTATTTAAAGTCTATTCATTGTCTTTTCTCGAGTTAAAGAATTATTTCTCAGACAGCTGAAGAGTGTCAATCCCAAAGTCAGACATAAAGCAGGCTATGGGACCTCAATCATTGTAGGGTTGCCTGTTTCAGTGTTCATGTGGTCACAACGTGGAAAAGTTAACTTTGATGCATTATAAATGGTATCTGAATAACTAAGCACATTCAGAATCATGATAATGAAGTTTCTGCTTCAAAAGCAACACAGAAAATATTTGAAATAAATAATTATCTTCTGCTGTCTTTTCAAGCAAGATCGTGACACATGGGGGGTCTAATGTAGCACGGCTTCTTTACTGAATTTCCAAGGTTAAGAGAGCAAATGACAAATATGAAGGTTGTTTGATATCAGCCTCCATTTCAGTGTGCTCTTGTGAGGAACACCTTGCTTCTCCTGCTTTATTCACAACTTCAGCTCAATTAGATGCATTTTTCTGAGGCCAAACTCCTTTGTAAAAACACACCTTCTTCCCATATTACTTTTTAAGCAGGGAGCTTTCTCAGTATTTCTAAAAACAAAATCAGCTTTCTGAGAATCTGCTGTGTATTGGTACAATCTCCTTATGTCTCTGTGAGGTTTTTTTTACAGACAGAGGTTTTAGTCATGTATCACCACAGTTATTTTTAAAGCACCTTGTACTGAAACCTTCTATCAGTTACAAGGTAGAGAGTCCTCACTTTTACTCACAACTGGCCTCAAATTTTTTGACTGCTTTCTTGTTTTCTTTAGAAAGTACAAGAAGTTCCTAAGTTCAACTAGATTTTTCTCTCTATCTCTTCCTCTTTTTGTCTTCTGTGACTTATTCAAATCATTAGTTTTCCCCTTAATTAGGAACAATCTGTAATAGTGGTGTTAATATTAGCTAGGAGTTACAATGATGGATCACTATATCATCTTACTTTGTTTTGAAACATGGCTGAAAATATGCTTGTAGGTAGAAATAGGAGCCCTGCAAGGCAAGATTTCCAGTTGAGTTATAAGGGTTATAAAGGTTATAAAGTAGGAAACATCAGATGGATTTGCAAAGGAGAACACAAGACAATGATGGCAGTTGCAATTGCAACAGTATTTTCAAATTTTCATTAAATATAAACTAGCCAACTTGTATTTTGTAGTTACACTTAGCACCATTTTTGTCTAGCACTGGTGAAAGATTACTAGACTCCATCAGGTCTAGTAATCAACTGATGTAAATCAGTGTAGCTCCATGGATATATTCCTTCTGCCCTCATGTCCCAACAAGCCCCTGCAGTGCTCCAGGCTGGAGGCAGCATGGCTGGAAATCTGCCCAGTGGAAATCATCAGCCAGAGTGTGCCCAGGTGGGTAAGAAGGCCAGTGGCCTCCTGGCCTCCTGTGCCAGCACTAGTGTGGCCAGCAGGACCAGGGCAGTGATTGTCCCTCTGTGCTGGGGTCACAGGAGGCCACACCTTGAACCTTGTGTCCAGTTTTGGGACTTTCAATTCAAAATGTACACTGAGGTGCTGGAGCATGTCCAGAGAAAGGCAATAGAGCTGGGGAAGGGTCTGAAGCACAAAATCTGATGAGGAGCAGCTGAGAGAGATGTATAGCCTGCAGAAAAGGAGGCTCAGGGATGACCTTATTGCTCACTACAGCTACCTGGAGGTTGTATCCTGGTGGGGGGCAATCTCTTCTCCCAGGTAAAAAGTGACAGGACAAGAGGAAATGGCCTCAAGTTACACTAGGGAGGTTTAGATCAGACATTAGGAAAGATTTCTTCACCTAAAGGGTTGTCAAGCCCTGGAACAGGTTNGCAGGACCAGGGCAGTGATTGTCCCTCTGTGCTGGGGTCACAGGAGGCCACACCTTGAACCTTGTGTCCAGTTTTGGGACTTTCAATTCAAAATGTACACTGAGGTGCTGGAGCATGTCCAGAGAAAGGCAATAGAGCTGGGGAAGGGTCTGAAGCACAAAATCTGATGAGGAGCAGCTGAGAGAGATGTATAGCCTGCAGAAAAGGAGGCTCAGGGATGACCTTATTGCTCACTACAGCTACCTGGAGGTTGTATCCTGGTGGGGGGCAATCTCTTCTCCCAGGTAAAAAGTGACAGGACAAGAGGAAATGGCCTCAAGTTACACTAGGGAGGTTTAGATCAGACATTAGGAAAGATTTCTTCACCTAAAGGGTTGTCAAGCCCTGGAACAGGTTGCCCAGACTTTTGGTTGAGTAACCATCTCTGCAGACATTTAAAAGACATGTGGTATGTAGGGACATGGTTTCATGGTGGACTTGGCAGTGCTGGATTAACAGTTAGACTTGATGGTCTCTAGAGGTATTTTCAAACCAAAAGATTCTACAATTCTATCACTCTATACTGATGAAATTTACCAAGTTATTCTCTGAAGATCCACATCTCTGCTTTTAATTAAGATTTTGTGAACTTATAGATTTCCAGAGTCTATGATTTTATCTTTTCCAGATGTCATGTGCAATCAGATAAAAAAATAATCGAGTGTGGAAATGTGTGAATTGTTATCACAGAACCTAGGATGTAGTCACATACTCTCAGACTTCTACAGCAGCAGTTTGCTAGCACTGTTCACCTCTTCATTACTGTGCCCACCAAGACATAGAAGCTGAATATGTGGGGTTTCTACTCTTCTCAAAAGCAAAGTAAAACAAATCCATTCTCCTCCTTGCAGAGTTGTCTTAGACTGGAACAATCACTGTTGATTTCTGAGTCTGGTTCAGTTTGCACTTTAATTTGGAGAGTTCAGGCAACCATATCGATGTGTTAGCTGTGAGGACATGATAAGCATGGAAGGGTCATCAACTTCAGAAACTATTGCAGATGTTCCAGGGAGAAGAAAAGAAATGGTTATTATGCATTTAGGAAAGGTATAATAGCTATGTTTGCAGAGTGAACATCACACATAAAAATTACAATGCCTAAATGTCATGTAAATGCAAATGTGAAGATGTAGCCGATTTTCCAGTAGTGTAATTTTGGCAGTATTAGTTAAAAAAGATTTTCAGTGGAAGCTAATACTGCCAAAAATACATGTACTAATGAAAATTAGGCAACCTATTGAAACCAAAACTGAAGAGTTCAGAGACTCAGCCAGGAAGCTGTCAGTCTGTTTTCTCATAAAATCAATTTAACATCCCTCCATCACACGTATAGTTTATATGCTTCATGGGATCAGCCAGTTTGCTTCCAGGTTTTTTTTATGAAGTTCACAGTAGGTTTCATTTGGTTTTCTTCTTCTTGGTGGAAGTTTTGTTGGCTTATTTAGCATCTCTTATAGCTCTCAGTTTTTGCACAACAGGTGTTTTCCTTCAGTTATTGATGATTGTATGATGACTCCATTATAGTTCATCACAGCAAATATAGTCAAAAGGCATTTTATCTCTATTATTTGCAATTTTGCAGATTCTAAGCATAGCATTTCATAACACATCAGTGTTGGAGTTTCCTTTTTTGCTTGATAGACTGCTTGAATGAATCTTGAGGCTTGAGTCAGTTGCCTATTCAGAGATGTCAAGAGTTATTTGCGACACCCACAGATAGCTGAGACATCTTCCCAGGGCTGGCAGCTGCTGCACAGAACCTGTGGGATGGTGGTGCTTGCCTGGAGCAGCAGCTGGAAGTGGAGCAGAGCTGCACATGAAATGGCACCAGCCACTCACCCACCCATCCTGGGCACAGTTATCCTGCCTTTACCAGGTGGGATTAATTTTAACACTCCTAATTGTATTTATAAATAGATGTTTACCTTGACTTTTAGTGTCTAAGACTTGACTGTGGTTGGTTCAGATTTCAGAGATGCACTTCAGGTTGCTTGAATGCCATCTCCAGTGGGACAAGACATTTGGTGCACCCTGCTTTTCCTCCAGGTGTCACTCCCAGGAGTCATGTACTCTTAGAAGTTCTGTGTCATAGGTTCTTGGGTAGTCCTGGGTACCTTTGAGTGTCCCAGGTGCCATCAGACATCCATCTATAGGCATCCCTTTGCCTGGCTCAGACTGGTCAGGTCTGGTCAGCTCAGACAACAGAGCCCAGAGAGCAATTCAGCTGCTCCATTGACTTCAGGAGCTAACAGGATCTCCCCCTCTGCTTGCATTGGGTAGTGGTAATACTCAGACACTCTCAGGTAGGTATGGAGATGTTTAAGATAGCAGAGGCACGTGGGGCTGGCAGATACCACATCAGACCCACGACATACCCAGGGCTCTTCTGGACCAGCAGTCAGAGACCAGGCAAGGTGCCCCACTGCCTCTCAGGTGTTTGGGTGACTGAGAAGGGCCCACAGATCACCACCAATTACAGTAAGAACCCAGTGGGCATTAAGAAGAAGACCCCTGATGTAGTTGTCTTAAATTGGGTCCCAACAACCCCCCCCACTGTACCTGGAAAAAAAAATCAATTCTGGAAATTTTATATGAGGTGTGTTATGTAAAAGAGAATGTGTAAGGTCCCCTGCTCTTGCCCAACGTGTTCTGCCTCTGATAACAGCCACAACTTTCCTATTCTGTAAAGCCAGTTGTGACCCCAGACAGCAGCCAAATACTGACCCTGACTTTCCCTCACTTCCCTCTTGGAAGGTATGGGAGCTGGAGGAAATTGAAGGAAGGCAAAAGGACTTGTGAATCGAGATAATGACAGTTTAATAAGAAAAACTAAAGCTGTATGTGCAAGTAAAGCAAAAATGTGAATTAGTTCACCATTTCCCATTGATGAGCAGATGTCCAGCTGTTTCCTGGTAAGAAGAGCCTCAGCTTGCATAACAGGTGCTTGGAAAGGCAAATACCATAACTCTGAAATTTCTGCTTCCTTCTCCTTAGCATGAGTTTTATTGCTGGATATGATGTCATGTGGCATGGAATAACTCTTTGGTCAGTTTGGGGCAGCTCTCCTGGATATGTTTCCTCCCATCCTGTTGCTGAATCCTAACCTTCTTACTTGGGAGTGGATGGGAGAAGAGAGTGAGAAAACCTTGATACTGTAGAAGAGGTGCCCAGCAACAGCCAAAACACTGCTGTGTTATCCACGCTGTTTTAGTCCCAAAGACAAATCCCCACATGGGCTGTGACAAAGGAACTCACCTGTGGAACTTCATCCCAGCCAAACCCAGTTACACCATTGCTCCAGGACATGCAGATTGTCTTCTGGGTCATACCTGTGCAATACTGCAACAAGTCCAATATTCCACTGCAATTCTTTCCCATATCATTGTTCTCATTAATCCTGAAGGTCCCTGTCACTTCTAGGACACATTATAGCAGACAACTTTTCTTTGAAGAACAGACCTGGCCTACAGCCAACCAGAAGAAAAGATTCAAGTGTTTCATTTAGGAAGATGGGAGAGAAAAAAGGGGTTTTTAAAAATGAGATAGCAGATGTCCATCCTAGCTTGACTGCCCAGTCTTCAGTGCCAAATATCTCACGGATGCAGCATCACCAAATCTGGGTGTTGTGTTTAAATTGTCTTAACTAGGAATCAGTTATTTCTAATTCTGACATACATTTGATATATGCACTTTTCATATTCCATAACCTTTATGAGCTACAGAACATTGTTAATATTGTAGATACAAAGTTGTCTCCAGGTCTATTTTAGACCATCATAGCTGAGTAGAACAGAATTTTTAACAAAAGTTTAGACTTCAGTTCTACACCAGTACTGCCAGGAGCCAATTTTTAATTGTGCTGCCTAAGCATATCGTGATACAGCAAATATCATGTCTGAATGATAAAACCACAATAAAGATGGGCATAACTAATATAACACTTAACTAGAAAGTGTAATAAGATAAAAAACTGGAGCTTTTGACCACATGAACAACTTCCCTAGAGTTTGTGTGAAAAGCATGTTTCACAGGGGATTTGCAATTCATTGTCATCTTTATCCACTGCATACTGACAAACTTGCCACTTGTCAGTTAATCAGGCAAATTATTTCCTCTTTTAGCATTAAAGAAGCAGTTTAAATTTTCTTTGTTAATGCAAAGCAGACTACTGGTCTGAGTGTTGCTGACTGACCATGTATCATATGACACACTAGAAACTTGGGAAATTAAAATTGGATTACCTAGCACATTCTTGAGTTGAGCTTTTATGGCACAAGATTTCTGTTAATATTTTACTTCTAGTCTTTTGTGCCAGGGGTGCTAAAAAGTGAAGACAAAAAAAAAAAAGGAAAAAAAGAACAGAAAATGAGTTTATATGGGATTTGGGTAACTGGCAGTGATGGCTATCAAATCACAGATTAAATAATGTATTCCTGAAGTGTTCAGTGCATTTATGTTCACAGAGTAGAATCTCCTGCCTCTTTCTCAGTCTCACTCTCTGTCTGGAATACAGACACATACACTGAAACTATTATGTAAAGACAAAACCCACATCAATGCTGAGCACTTCAGTGGTGCAAAAATGGTGAAACAAAGATGGCCCACAGAGACTGGCTGGATACCATATGTTGTTTTGAGAGGATGTTCCATCCAAGTTTAAGGCAGTGATGTCAGTCCAAAGCACGTGTGTGATGTTACCTGCTGGGTTCATACCCACTTTCAGGGCAGCACATTGAAAAGGAAACTTCATTTTTAAACATCTGTGATTTTGACCATTGACCTATCCATGGGAGGGAGGTGGGGCAGGAGATATTCTCCTTCTTCTCTGTTAAGGAGGAGAATATCTAGCACTGAGTCCTTCTCCAGCCTACTCCTTTATCATTGCTAAACTGCCTGGTTTTATATCAAAGTCTTAGCACAGTTCTAAGCCCTGATTCAGCTTTCCAATAATTGCCAGCTCCAACAGGGCACTGCTGGCACAGGCCATGACAGGTGAAGGATTTGCTCACTGACTATGCACGATGGGCAGATGTTGGGGGAGAGATGGAGGAGTGACTTGCCAGAGTCAAACAAACACAGGACTCCATGTGGTGCCCTTCCAACTTTCCCCACAGGATCCTGCCTGATAAACTCACTAAAGATCACAGCAGAATTTGGAATTGAATTTGATTAGGCTTAGTAACACAGAAGTGTATTAATTAACTGTGAAAACTCTATTGAATGTAGGAATGGTAACACCAAAGTTTATCCATTGTGACATGAATGTATAGAAACAACAGCAGTTTAGTAATTTGGAAAGAAGCAAGCCAAAAAACCCCTTGTAATGAATGTAAACAGAGCAAAGAGGAACATTATAGACTGGATCTTCTCTGTCTCCTGCATTAATCACACAGAATAAAGAAACTCTACAGCTATGGGGAACTGGCACATATCAGTGATATAAATGGGATATATCAGCAGTAATTATACCACTGCTCCTACTCTGGATATGAGTGACGTGTAGCTCGTACATCTAAAATCCAGCCCTGATGTCAGTGGATGCTGCTCTGCCAGTGTCAATGAATCGTGGATGGCATGGATTTGCCATTTCATTTCAATATGCTGGAAGGAACATATTTTTCCTTATGAAAACTATATAGTTATTAAGGTGACTAGAAGAGCAGTGTTGAATTTTAGCCTGTTTTGTATCCTGGTACTTTCTGCTTCTTTTTACAGAAATAAAAATGAAAAAGAAGTTTAGGAAGTTTGGCTTGTCTTCAACATATATTGACAATCCACCCATGCAAATATTTATCCCCAGATGGTTTCCAGCCTGGACAGACTTACAGTGCTCACCTGTACTCATCAAATGGCAATATCAGAGAAAGGAGATACTCTCAAATACCTGTTTATTTTGTAAAGCAGAGTCAACTCATTCCTTTCTAAAGGTTTATCTTGTAGTGAAGATTTGGGTACATAATTTAATATTGTACAACAGTTTTTATTCAAGGCTGACATTTGAAGAGGAAAAAAATGAAAAAAAATTAAGAAAATAACCTGACAATAAGTTGACATTTAAATTAATTGACTTTATTTTTAAGCTTCTACTGTAAAAGTTGTGATAATAGTTTTTTGTCTTGTATTATCTCTTTCTTTCTGATTTTGCTGGTGAAAAGGCAGAAATGGGCGATTTAATTTGCTGCCTTTTAAGGCGTTCAAAAATAATTTAAACACTGAAGGTGTCTATTAAGAAGCAGTCTATTACATTTTTGCAATGAATGTATTCTGATAAGGCAGCAGAATGCAGCACTTGTGAAAGCAAAGCAAAGTCTCAGAGACAGATAGCAGAATCTAAACAAACTCTGATTACCAATGAAAGCTTACACATTGGTAAGGGTACAATTAAATCCTTATGGGCAATTTTTTTCAAATTGATGATAATAATAATAAAGGGAAAGTTAATGTCTTCAAAATAGTATCTCATAAGTGACATTCTGACTAGTTATAAATGAGAATGAATTTTTACAATTTGTCCTAGTGATAATTGCCAAATATTTACAATTTGGGTAATCTAGTATATATAAAAATTATTGTTGCTGCAGTTTCACAGTTAAGACTTTTTTTTTTTCTGTCATGTTGTGAGCATGAGAATGTAAGTACGTTTTTGTCTACAAATAAAGTAAATTATATTACTGGCGAAAGGTAAGCCATATAAAAGATAAAAGGAGTTGTTTCTTTATGTGTTCATGCAAATTACAAAAAAGCATGAAGAGGTCAATATTCTCTAGGTTACAAATGGCTGAGGCCCTGTTTCATCAGGATTGAATAAAACAATATCAATTCACATGCCGAGGTTACTCAAGAAAAGAAATTCTGATGAAAACTCAGATTGACAGGGTTTCCCTATCCATGTCACAGCAGATTTCAAGGAGAAGGATCTCCAAATTTGCACTCAGACAGAAAGGACTGGGATGTTGTCTGACTACTACTCTGTCTATTCCTCCTCCTCTGAAACCACAGCGAATGGAGGCTGTTGGAAGTGAGCAACGAGCACATTCTGAAATCAAAAACTGTGGAAAGTTGAAAAACTACAGGGTGTGAATTTACCCTATTGCAGTGCTGCCCACTGCTTCACATAAACAGCCTGTGGGATCCAGGTATGCATGGAAATAAGTGCAATAAGGAAGGAATATGTCAAGTGGAGAAAACTGTAAAAGACCAGACTTTCTTGTTTTGGCAAGGAGAAAATGGAGACCCAAAAAATATTTGAAAATACAAGAGGAGAACTGAAACTGGAAGAAATAATGGTACTCAAAAAAGGACATTAATTTCTAATTGATCTATGAAAATCCTTGCCACATGATACTATGGAAGCAGCAGTATATCAGGCCTGAGAAAGCGAGATGACATTTCAATGGTCATCAGAATAACCACAATGCTAATTGTTAACTTGATGAATATTTTATGCTGCTTGATAACTATTTATTCTGTAATGGATTATTGTTAGCAAACATTTGCCTTTCAAAATGTCTGACATCTCCTGTTATTTTTGCTGGAAGTGAACCAGACCATTGGTAAACATACACCTTTTCAATAAAGACTTCGGAATTACCTTTCAAGTTCCACATGGAAATGAATCTACACTCCCTAAGGGAAAGATGGTGGACATTATGACTGAGACAGCAGGTGTGTAAAATTGTTCCTGCTGAGCTCAGTACAGGATTAAAATTTTACTATGTTGGGAGAGGTATAAGAAAACATTTTGCTGAATAGAGATCCAATATGATAAACTGAGACCTTTTCCAATTATCCTAAGGTGAATACAAGCTACAGCTCCTTCCTAAACCAAATTGGAAACCTGCACTGAATATTTCTTGATGATCAAGTCATTTTTTTAAGTGTAGTGGAAGGCAAGTTTTAATTTTTTCACTTTCCCTGTGTGTTCAAGGATAGGTGCCAGCATGAAAATACAGGGACAATTACTGGCAACTGAAAAGGTAATTAGCTTTCAGAAAGGTTAGTGGTTTATTTTTTTCTTACTCTGTAATGAAAAAAGGGCTAATAAAAAATGATCACATGACTGTTCAAAGTGTTTTGAATCTTGGTTAAGTAAGTCAAACACAATGAAGAAACATTTTTCACAGACATGGTGAGGGTAATGTGTTCTGAAGGGTTTGCACAGTTACATCTTCAGTAAGTAAGGTCAAATTATGTGCAAGGCAGAGACATTTAGCATAAAACCAGTATTAATAATTCATATGCTGAGCTGAATAGTGGAATGATAAGATAGAGTGATGGGGGGAAAGCAACAATAAACCTGACCACTAGACAGAAACAAGGGAAGAAAAATCTCATCTAAAACAAAAGGACAATACAAGAGGTGGAAATACCAGTTACACTGATTTAGATTTTTCTTATAAGTGTACACACAGATTAAGTGTCACAATATGACAGTGATTCTCATTTCTCTTATTTGCTTGCTGGTTATCTCAAGCCAGAGTGACTCAGTGCAGAACCTCACCTTGTATCTCACCAACCAGGCACACAGTGTTTATCTTCACTGCACCTCAGTATGGAGACACAAAGCTCTCTGGATAAAGGAATGTATCAGTACTATGTGAGGAAGAGAATGGACAAGGTGGTCTAGTCCTAAAAAAGATTTTGCTGTCCTGGACTTAAATTCTGGAGTTTTTATTTATGAAACGTTATCAGAATATGAAGTCTCACACAAGGTACCTTGCAATAGCTGAGTGAGCTGGCACCTAATTAATGTTACGCTTTTCCAGGATTCAGAAATTATGCCATTTCTCAGTTTACAATCCTGAAAAAATATCACGAATACTTAGCATATTCCTGAAACTAAAATCTTCATAAAATGCAGTTTCTTCCAGGTGTCACTTTCTGGCACACACATGGGCAGAGCTACAGGTCACAGTGTCAAAACAGCACATGTAAGAAGAGAAAATCAATGGGAGGGAAGCCACTAACAGCAGCTGGAAGGTGAGAACACTCAGTGAGAATGACCAGGGTAAAATAAACTCCATTTCCTGCTTGTCAGTTATATATCAATAGCTGCGGTGGTGCCTTTATGTTGGTTTGTTCTCTGTTGAATCCCCCTGCGTTTGGTTTATCCCCAATGTTGTCTTCTCCCCAGTTCTACTCCCTGTAAGGAAAACCCCTTCCTTTATTCTAGCCCTTTCCCTGTCAGTCTGTGTGAACCCTGCCCTCCTCTCCTGCCCGTCACCCGGAATCCCTGCCTGTTATTCTAGAACGTTCTATGTCATTTATTGAAATGTTGACCCCTCTTGGACAGTTTGTGCCCTTTCTCCTCCCCTCATTCTTCTTATTGGTTTAAAGCCTAGGTAGTCCCACCTTCCACTCCTCCTGTCGACTTTTTCTATTGGTTGAAGATTATAACGCCCCCGCTCTGTATTTAAGTTGGTGTAGCTGTTGTTCAGTGCTCTTTTTCCCTGGCTCCTTCCAGTGTTAGTAAACCCTTACCCTGTGGACCTGGAGAAAGAGTCTCCCCTCATCTTTTACCTCTGCCTCGGTCACCTAAATCCAGCACTCACTGTAGAGCATTGGCTCTGAAGCCACGCCCCGGGTCACCCTGCTCCTGGGGGTGTGTCCCCCACCTGTGGCAGTGACAGTGGGCTGTGAGCTGGCATCTGAGTCTCCAGCACTGCGACAAATAGTCTTTCTCACTCAGCTGGCTAGTGATGGGCACAGATGAGGAGAAAGCAGAGATGAGGATCCACTTCAAAAAACTAATATTTCTGGCCCTTGTGTGCCTCCTTTCACGTTTCTGTGAGAAAACTAGTAACTTCCTGCAGTGCCAATTCCAGGGCAGCAACATTGTGTGACCTGCTGGGTCTCCATTTCATTAGAGGTCTCTCATAGAGAAGAATTTGGGTGCGAGGGGACCTTTAAAGGTCATCAAGTCAAATCCCTTGCAATAAGCAGGGGTATCTTCAACTAGATCAGGTTGCTCAGTACAACCTGACCTTGACTGTTTCCACAGATGGGGCAACTACCACTTTCTGGGCAATCTTGTGCAGTGTTTTACCACCCTCACGGTAAAGGATTTATTCCTTATATCTAGTCTGAATCTACCGTATCTTCATTTAAAAACAATACTCCTTGTCCTGTCACAACAGTTTCTTCTAATAAGTCTGTCCTCTTCTTTCTTAGAAGCCTAATTGAGTATTGAAAGACTGCAGTGAGGTCTTTCTCTTCTCTGAACAGCCCCAGCTCTCTCAGACTGTCTTCACAGCAGAGGTGTTCCAGCCCTCTGATCATTTGGTGTCCCTGTTCTGGACTCAACTCCAACAAGTCCACGTCTTTTCTGCACTAGGGACTGCAGAGCTGGATGGAGCACTGCAGGTGGGCTCTCACCAGTGAAGTGAGGGGCAGAATCCCATCCCTCACCTGCTGCCCACACTCTTTTGGACGCAGCCCAGGATTAGTTGGCATTCTGGGCTGTGAGTGTACTTTGCCAAGTCATGTCCAACTTATTATCTACCAGTAGCCCCAAGTCCTTCTTCTCAGGGCTCTTCTCAATCTATTCATCCCCCAGCTTGTATTTATACCAGGACCTTGCACCTGGCCTTGTTAAATCACATGAGATTCCCATGGACCCACTTCTCAGGCTTGTCCAGGTCCCTCTGGGTGGCATCCTGTCCTTCAGGTGTGACAACCTCACCTCTCAGCTTGGTGTCATTTGCAAATTTTCTAAAGGTGCGCTTGACTATACTGTCCATGATATTGAGGAAGAAATTAATTGTCCCTGGTTCCAGTACAGACCCCTGAGTGACATCATTTGTGTCCATCCAGACACTTTGACACTGACCACCACCCTCTGGATGCAACCACCTAACCAATTCCTCATTCACCACAGTCTACCCATCAAATCCATCTCTCTCTGACTTAGAAGGAAGGATGTTGTGGAGGATTATGTGAAATCCTTTACAGAAGTCCAGGTAAATAACATCTGTAGCCCTTTCCTTGTCCACTGATGTGGTCACTCCATCATAGACGGCCCCTTAGCTGGTCAGGGAGGACTTTCCTTTGGTGAAGCCATGCTGGCTGTCCAAAATCACCTCCCTGCTTTCCATATACCTTAGTGTGGTTTCTAGGAGAGTCTGTTCCCTGATCTTCCCAGGCACGGAGGGAAGTCTGATAGGGTGGTAGTTCCCAGGGACCTCCTTTCTACACCTTTTAAAAACAGGGGCAATACTTCCCTTTTTTCAGCCACCAGGGTCTTCACCTGCGTGTCATGACTTTTCAAACATCAATAAAAATGTCTTGGCAATAACATTAGACAATTCCCTACGGCAACAACATCAGCCAATTCCCTCAGGACTCTGGGATGCACCTCAGCAGGTCCTACAGGTCTCAGCTTTCTTCCTCCCTCTTTTAGCTGAGCAGAAGCTTTGGGACCTTTCATTTTGGGGCAGAAGGACTCTGGTTACATTCTTGCTTCACAAAATATTTACAACCACAGATGACTGTAGAGTGGAGGGATTTCTGGAGGTCATCCAGACACCACCCCTGTCATAGCAAGACTAGCTTTAAAGTTATCTCCAGCTGTCTATTAGATCAGGTCCTTGTCCAGCTGAGCTGTGGCAGTCTTCAGGGATGGAGAGATCACAGTCTATGTGGTTGACCTGTGAAGAATGGTTCTGTGTGAAAAATCGTTCTCTGCATTTAACTGAAATCTCTCTTGTGGCAACTATTTCCTCTTTTTCCTTCCTCTGCATCTTTGAGAAAAGCCTAACTTTGTTTTTCTTATAGCTACCCTTCAGGTAGTTGCACACAGCAAATAGGTCTCCTCCTAACCTCTTTTCAAGGCTAAAGAAACCTCATTTCTTAAGCCATTCTTTGTTGATAATGGAATCCACAATACACCTTTGAGCTTGACAATTTGGTAAATTTAATACTCACCAAACAGTGCACCTATCCAGTGCATATATTCTCATTATAACTGCAAGAATACTAAAGGAACCGTGTTGCAAGTTTTCCTAAAGATGATGTAAATTATTTAAATCCCACCCCACCCATGGTCATGCACACTGCTATTTCAATGTGGAAAAAAATCAGTTTGATCAGGGACAATTTACCCTGATTTATTATACATTATTTTTCCAGACTCTGTTCCCAATTATCTTGTCCCTCGTGTGCCTGGAAATTGCTCCTACATATAATACTCTTTTATCAAGAAGCCCTGGAAAGTACCTAAAGAAGCAACCTCTGTCATCCAGCTCTGATCTATGTGCTGCAGCAAGAAGATTTTACACTCTTTACCACAGCAGAGATAAGAATAGTAGAAGTTTGGATCAGAAAGAACCTTAAAGGACCATCTAGTTTCAGTCCTACTTCTATGGGCAGGGTTTCCATCCACTAAGAATTTCATATAAAGTGGAAAACCAGGAAGGGACAAGCTGCATGACAACTTGCAGTTTGACCTACAGTTTCTCAAGGAGTTCTGTACTCCACAGTTCAGGAACTACGAGAAAAAAATGTATAATTTACAATACATCCTCACCTGGATCATTGATTTTTTGTGAATCCTGGTTTTGGATCTTGAATTCACTGTACACTGGCATTGACATTAGTGTTGTAGTTGAGTTTAGGAACAGCAAGAGAGATGACATGCACTCCATGATTCAGAAGGCATAAAGGCTTATTTATTAATAGAATATCACACTCTTATAGAGAAGTTCATGCACCTAAGACCTGATTGGTCTTTAGGAGACTCCTTGGTTAAACAGGGAGTAACTCCTTCTTACAAACATCCTGCACAAGACTAGGTGCAAGGGATAAGATAATAATTTGTTTGAATTTTTTTCTCTAAGTTTCCCAGACTGAGTTATCCCTGTTCTCTCTTCAGAAGAACTGAGAATAACCACACATTAGGGCTGTGAGTCCTCTAATATATCTGGTTATTAGAGTGCCTAAATTTGTCACTTTAGTCCTTAACTTTAGGATTTGTGTCCCACATTCGTGTTCCACATTGATACTTGGGAAATCCACTGTGTGCGTCAATGGTACTCACGGAGTAGGCAGAATTGAAGATGACATAAACATTTATTTTAATGATGACAGGAGAAGTTTGAGGCTGGAGTCAGAAAGATCTGACATGAGTGTGCCTCAGTAAATTTGCAGCCTTAAGTCAGATCCTCAGAATTCCCACACATTGTCAGGCAGAGAATACATCTCAAACACAGTAAATACAGAAAGAAAAATATTTTAAAATAGCAAATAGGAGAGTAGCAAGTCATAGATACCACCAAATTTTTGTCATCAAAAAAACTCAATACAAGAAGATGAAGCTCAGTTATTATGATATATCCAAAAGAAGGCTAGGGAAAAATTTCTTGTTCTGAAAACTTACCAAAGTCCTGGATTTGTTTTGAACTTCCCATGTTCTGTTCTTGCTCTGGACATAGATGTTCACAGTTACAGACTGTTGCTTATGCAGAGCAAAAGATTGTGCATTTCAGAATTTTTTTTTTTTGTAAGAATATTCAGAGTATGTAAAAGTGATAAAATAATTATAGAGGTATTTTCTAGCAAGTGTGAATGTCTGGACAGTAATCAGAGGAGACAAGAGTACAGGGAGGTGTTTCTTCTTCTTTTCAGTGATCCGGGTTTATTTGGGTTAAAGCTGAACAAAAAAGAAATGTTTTTTTTCCTTTTCTTCCTCTGCATTCTGTGAATGATAAAACTTGAGCTGTGCTGCCAAAATAATCACAGTTTTAAAAGCTGCTTTAAGGGATGAGGATTATCTCAATTATCACAGCTCTTCCAAAGGTATGAGCATAGAGGACATCAATCTGATAAGACAAAAATCCTTGTATGTTGTGTTCCCATATCTATAAATTCTATAATACACCCAGAGGCACCAATTCTAGTCACACTCATGCTGTGCCTTACCCGTTCAAGTAAGAGATCAGGGTAATTCTGTGTCCTGAAGCCATGGAATTGTGGTGCCAAGACCAGACTGTAAATTATCTGTCCCTTTATTGGAGGTTAACAAGGGGGCAGCTCTGTTGCAGCTTCACCAGGGCAAAACAGACACCTTGACCTTCCTGAATCCTAGAAATGCTTCTGGTGGTAGGCCAGGGTGTAGACAGCATGCAGAGCCATCCTCTTGCAGTACACCACCCACTGAATGGTGTGCACTGCAGCATCCACCAGTTTCCTTTCCAGATCCAGGTACAGACTGTGCTGAAGGAACTATCAACAAGATGGATCTCACAGAGAGCTCAGCTGTTCCTGAGCATCCTGCACATCTCTGATTGTGACTGGAACTGCTCCTTGACGTGCAGTGGAAAGATGAACACGTTGCTGATACCCTGTCAGCAAAGTGCACTGTTTCTAAGCAGGGACATGTCAGCTTAATTGTGTTATGTGTGCATAATGTGACTTTCAGGCAGCATAAGAGCACTTGACTCTGTCTCCTCTGTTCAGATACTTACAGTTTCTTCACAACACCCTCCTGTTGCTTCTAACTTCTGCCCTAAATAATTAATTCTTGCACCCACTCAAAATCACATTATGACCCTTCTATAAATACCCTGAAAATCACATTTGTAGGTGAAGTCACAATGTAGTTTGTAGAGTTAGGGGACCAGTGACTACATGGGATTGCAATACTTTTACCTTCCATGGGCCCCACCTCTGTCAAAGCTTGGAAGGTTTGACCATCACACCAAGACCCTGAGCAGGCTGAGATGAGCAGAACAGTAAGGCAGGCCCACTCCACTCAACAAGAAAGATGGATCTTGCCTGCCTGTTGCATTTCTTCTGTTGTTATTCTTTTTCAATTAAATAACTATAACAATAGGAAATGACATAATCGGTTGATTTGGTTTCAGGAAACATAACACATGTGTCTTTTGACCCAAACAGACTCACAGAGCCAGCAGACAGCGGAAATGGCAACAAGAGACAGAATGCTGTATTAGACTGGAGTCAGGACAGAGCTGTTAAAAGTTAAAGGGCAAAGAAACTTCCTCTGTGGACTCAAAATATGTATGCTGGTGTTATTCTGGTATCATTGGCAAATCCTTTGTGATCAGGTTCCTTAGTTATACAAGGCTGTCAAATTAAATATTAGACTAATTTACTAATCTTGTCTCTGTTTGGCACTGAGTCTGTCTGGTTGAATGCTGTAATCCTGTTCTCAGGTATAACTGCTCTAATGATGCTGTGTCTTCTGAGTTAACAGGATGTTACCTTAGCCATTATAAAATGAGCTGGTTTTGAAACAAAAAGATAAAATAGGCTGAAGATTGCAATTCATAAAGCTGGGAAACCTGACTTTTCAAAGATGAAGTACAGCTATTTGCAGCAAAATTGCAGTAAATAAGTAGGTTTTCACTCTCTCTTGTGTGGTGGATCTGAGCAAGCATCCATGCTTGAATCGGGTTTTAAACAAGTGTATTTTCTACCTTTGCAGAGGCTGCTAAGCTGGTTAGTAAGCTGAGGGGCAGTGTGGGAGCAACTGCTTAAAGCACCAATATTGTTCCCTCTGCCCTTACTCAAGCAACACCTTTCTCTCTCACATTTTGCAAGGAAGGGGACAGGCACAGGATGGAAAATTAAGCGAAAATGCATAGGTCATTAAAAATATAATGAGGTGAAGCAAAGAGCACTTGAAAGTTGGGATCTGACAGACAGGCCAAACTCTTGAAGCAGCAGAAAGCATTATTGATAGGCGATATCAATAATAAATGTGAATAGGAGGTAAGAAACAGCAAGGAGGATGAGAGTGCAGATCTGTACTTAAAGGAGAGGGATGGAACATGCTTGGGCTAATGAGACAGTGGCTGCTGCACTAAGGGTAGGGGGTTAGTTACTTCAGCTTCTCTTTTGGCCTTGCAAATGCAGGAGGGAAGTGGGAAGATGGGGTCTTCCTTTCTTGTACTCCTGCTGAAGAAATCTCTCCTTTTCTCTGCTTCACTGAGGTCAAGTTACCCATTTAGTAACAGCTCTGTTGGAGAAAAAGCAATGCTAAAATCCCCAAGAGCAGAAGGTGGAAGAGCAAAGTCAAATTGTAGAGCTGGAGATGCAGACACAGCACCAGCTTTGTAGGGAGATGCTGCAGTTCATGTTCAGGAGAGGAGTGTAGGGTGGTTCCCAGTTAGGTCCAAACCATGCACATCATCTTAACCAGAAGTCAATGCTTGGATGTTTTATTCAAGCAGGGCAACCAAACCATCTCTTTTTTTGTCCTGTCTTCCATGTTTGTGCTAAGTACATCCTAGTATATCTCAAATTACTGTTCATTCAAAGGCAAAAGAAGATTATCAATACTGTCCAACTAAAATTCACAGTACTGTACCGATGAGAAATTGTTGCTAGTCAGATAAAACTTGAACCTGTTGCTATTGGCTTTTACAGAGCTGAGGAATCAGTGTCTGCAGTTATCTTCACACATCATCTCAGTGCACTTCATCAAGTATCACACATCTTTTAGGATAATCTTTGGAATCCCTGAGTGTTCCAAAGGTACAAAATGTCCCTGGAAATCTCATGTGATTTCCACTAAGAATTTCAGAATCTCCTCTTAGGATGGAAAGGTAATGAGTAGGTTGCTATTCTTGTCTTGATTTTGTATTTCTAATCAGGAATATGGAAACAAAATTATATATTGGCTGATGTCTTCTTCAGAACTCCCCAGAAATCAGGATTAAAAACCAGAATATTGGTATCTTGGGAGAAAACGTTCTAACTCTATAGAGAGTCACCTCTATTTAAGTAACTCATGCTTTTTTCTGTTTGTTTCCAAGCAATGCTGACCCTTCACTCCAGATCACAGGATGCTCTGAGGAGGAAGGGTCCCACAAGGATCATCTCAAGTCCAGCTCTAAACTGAACAGCCCATATGAGGATTAAATCTACAAATCTTGGTGTTATGAGCACCGTGCTCTGACCAACTGAGCAAATCTCAGGGTCATTCACTTGTTAAGTACTGAAGATGTGAGTTCTAAAACAGACTGGGTGCACCCATCAGTCTCAGACAACCTCTGACAATTAAGGATGAGTTCTCCTCCATGTATGTGCAAGGCATATCAAGAAAGTAGGATTTGAAAATACAATTAATCTTTCTAAGGACTGAAACAATTAGAAGTGATAGGAATGTGTAAAGAAATAAAAAGCTGCTTCTAGCAGCTGCTGTAAACAGATATTCTTCTCCAAAAAAAACCATACTAAAATCACATCTTTTTAATAGGTGTTTAATTTAGATATATTCATTGAGATTTCTGACTTTCCTGTTTTCTTTATCCTTAGACTCAGGAGGGAAAGGTTGATATAAGACCACAGTGCATGATACTTTTTCTCTGTTTACAGAGTATTTGCAACTGGATATCCTTCAGGGGAGTTTTCCAGGGTGTAATTTCCATGAAACTAGGGAGAAATGGAATTATTTCCTGTCTCAAACTAAACTGAATTTATCCGTTACAAAAATCTCAGTTGTCTCTTAGTGTTGCCTCCAGGTGCTGCAGTACTCTCTCTTACTTGTGAGGGCTCATTGTCGCCCTTGAGAACTTCTGATAAGCTACCCCAGAGAAGAATTAGGTTATATAGGTTTTAAACAATGATTTAGCACCTAGTACCTAGAATAAAGGGCAGTAAGGCCCTGCAATATCATTTAGTCTGGGCACCAGTGAGTGCAGTGTTGTGCCTTTTAGATATTTTTAAGTGCACATTATGTAGTGTCCCTCCCCCAAGAGCCTCCTCCACAGTCCAAGTGCCTGCACTGCCCAGGAGCATCTCTTGACACTCACTGTACCACTTGTCTCACTTAATATCATCCCATTACTCATAGTTACAGCCCCTTGATTCACTTCTTTTAAAACCTCACATTTTGGCTGCATAAACCTGCCATACATTTAGAGGCAGATTCATGTTGTGTTAACCAACACACAGAAAGCACAGCACACACTTTGCAGTGGACAGTGTCCTCACTTCAGGTTGTGTAAAGTAGAGAGTAAACCTTAACAGATTGTTTGGCTACAGGTGGTGTCATGAACTGAGCCTTGGGTGCAGCTCCTCTGATCCCAAAATACACATCTGAAGAAAATCGATAAGTTGTGTAAAAGTCCATACTGCAGATACTTAAACCAAGGTGATATAGGACAAGGAGGAAGTTCCAGTTTAACTGAAAGAAACCAGGTTTAGACTGAATATCAGGAAGAAATTCTTTACTGTGAGGGTGGTGAGACACTGGCACAATTTGCTTGGAGAAGCTGTGGATGCTCCATCCCTGGGAGCGTTCAAGGGCAGGCTGGATGGGGCTGGGAGCATCCTGGTCTAGTGGAAGGTTTCCCTGCCCATGGCAGGGGTGTTACAACAAGATGGTGTTTAGGGTTACTTCCAACCCAAACCTTTCTATGATTCTGTAATAACGTATTTCACTGTAGGTCACTGCGACAAACCATCCCAAAAAATGTCAGCTGTCTCAGAGGTTGAATTCTCTCCAGCACTGAGAAAAGCAGAGCACAGAGAAAAGGTGAACAGCACCTCATCCCTCCCCATTGTCACCACTGCATAGCCTGGATTGTCACCCCCATCGTTTCATAATTGTGTCATCATTCTACAAGTTGCTTTATGTTCTAATTTCAGCCTGAAAGTGTCCACCCAGTTACTTTTCCTCTGAACTGCAAGCACCCCCTGGGCCACAGTACTTAAGGGACAATATGAACATCTTGCCTGGTCTGCCTTTGGGACATCCTTCTTTATAAAGCCCCAACTGCCGGTTTGATGAGCACCTAGTGGTGCTTTTCCATATAGTAAGTGTATGTGTATAGGCATGAGTTTTGGTATTCTTTAATCTTAATTTGATATAATAATTAGTAAAGAAAGGAAGTTAAGTTAATTATTTATATCTTACAGTAGGGACTTAAGTACTCAAACCTGTATCCTACTCTGTTATCAACATGGAGAAAATAAACTGGTTTTTTTCTGACACTCCTTGAGTCATCTTTTTTTCCCCCTAGCTGAGCTTTTTTTGTGACTGTTATCTATATCTTCAAGTGGAAGCATGTGTTATTGTGGACAGCCAGAACCAAATGTTTCAGTATTGCCTCAGTGTGCTTGCCATCTCTCTCTGACTTCAGCCTATGTATAGATTACAGCATTTGCTGCCATAACGCAATTTTTAAAGTAACTTTTTCCTTGCTGAAGGTCAAAAGGACAAAAGGTCATTCCATTGCAATTACTTTTCCCATCATTTAAAAAGAAATATTTAGGTAATTTTACTTTAAAATGGCCCTCCCCCCCCGCACAANCTTTAAAATTGCCCCCCCCCCCCCAAATATTTCATTTTTTTGCTTCCTGCCAGTTGTACTTTGCCAGGGAGTTGCCGACATATTGTTAAGAACTGTGTGTTGTGCTGTTCATCTGACCTGTAGGCAAAAAGAAGTTCTCATCAGAGAAAACAACCTGCTTTTCTGTAAGAAAACATTTTCCTTAATGGGGGAAAAAAAAAAAAGGTGATACTGGAGTGAGCAAGTATTTTCAAGAACATATTGGATTTTTTCTACAATCAAAAATGTATCATTTTGGAAATAGAAAGTTATATCTGTCAGCCTCCTGTCTAGGAAATGTCATATTAATCCTGACTCCAGATGGACACTGTGACAGTGACTCCACCCTTGATAAACCATTTAGTCTCTGTTCAGTCTAATAAAGGATCTTCAGACTCTCATTCCACTCTGATGTGGCTTTAGCTAATAAATCAGTCAGAGAATTCTTTTCCTCTCTGCCCTCCCTTCACCACATTAATATTGATTATTTGGAGGTAAGGAGTCCCAAGGAGTGGAAGTGGATACGCCTCATTGCCTCGAACAATTTTTTTCCCTCTATTGGGACAGTACAAGGTAAGTTAATAGTGTGCTTGCAGACACTAGATAATGTTAATGTACTCTCTATTGATAGAATGAAATAACATGAGTAACTTCAGCTTTGCTTAAAACAAAACATTAATTTTCCAAGGCCACTAGGATTTATGCAGCTGGTCGGTGTAACACACACAATCTTTTCTTTTAAATATGCAACATTTGCACTTTTAAACATGAGGCAGGATTTTATTGCCAGATGAAAGACAAAAGGGGATTTTAATTCATTGCTTATGCTCTCAGGCTCTTGTCTGCCTTTAATCTAAGTCCCTGCTCGATTTTGTGGGTAAGAAGATGCCTTTTCTACAAGGAAATAATACAGAGCAGTCTTACCACCCTGTGATCTTCTGGCTATGTAAAAATGCATAGGAAATCTGTAAGTGCAAAAGTTGTACTTTCATATATGTTTCAAAAAAAGTAAAGTCAACTTTCTCATAACTGGGCTTGAGTTAATATTACTGTTAGTATCTGGTACAGTGCCGTGTTTTGGATTTAATATTAGATTATTATGTTGTTAACAAACTGATGTTTTGGTTGTTGCTCAGTAGTTCTTTCTCTAAATCAAGGACTTTGCAGTGTCTCACGCTCTCCCAGGGAGCAGGTGCACAAGAATCCCCGAGAGAGCAAGGCCAGGACAGGTGACCTGAACAGGACAAAGGAATATCCCACACAACAGAATGTCATGCCCAGTATAGAAACTGGCTGTGAGAGGACAATTGCTGCTGGTGGACAGGCTGGGCAGTGGTCAGTGAGTGGTGAACTATTTTTATTGCATATAACTTTTTTGTCTTGGGTTTTATTCCTCTCTCTCTCTCTCTCTCTTTATTCTTCTTGTTCTTGTTCTTGTTCTTCTTCTTTCTTCTTCATCTTCATCTTCTTCTCCTTATCATTCCTTTATTTCGGTTATTAAACTGTTCTTATCTCAACCCATGAGGTTTTTTTCTTTTTTTTTTTTTCCAATTTTCCTCCCAGTCCCACTGCAGGTGGAGGAGGGTGAGCAAGCTGCTTAATAGTACTTAGTTGCCATCTGGGGTTAAACCTGACAACATGCTAAAAACAAAGGCAATGAGGAAAGCTCCACTCTCACATCCATCCCTTTGGGTGCTCTGGGAAATTATGACAGACATGTTGGATGAATTAGGGGATATTTTACAACAGCATGGACCTCTGCAAGCTGGAAACAGACAGTGTTTGAGCCACAAGACTTTCTTGATCCTGAGACAGATTGGAAGTTCCTGTAGTCCATAGCATGGATCACTCCCACAGTCATCCTGCCTTTGGTGGACGAGGAGCATCTCCCATGCTGTGAGGGGAAACTCTGCGGAGACTGCTGGTGTGGAATGTAGGTGAATCTAATGTCAGGTTGGAGATGGCTGCACATCTGCAGCTCAGCCTAGCAGGGGTCACAGCACAGCAGCCTGATGGGAGGCAGGGACAGCATTGCCATGCAGGGTTGAAGTGTCACCAGTTCCATTTCCCTTCTGGTCCCACCAATTTGCTGCACAACTCTGTGTGACTCACCTGAACTTAGAGTTTATCTGTAACACCAGCATAAACTATGGATAGAAATTGAACTCCAGCAAGTTTGGCTCTGCCTTTCTCCTTGCACTCTGATCCTAATTTCTACAAATGTGTTTCTAGTTCATAAATACTCATGGAATAGCTCATGTAAACAAATTTTGTCTGCACATTATTCATGCTCTGTTTGCTTTGATTGTGCAAATTCCTGTATATGTGAATGGTCATAGAAGTCACATACTGTTACTTCTGGTACCTGACTGGGTGACTGTGTTTTTTAGACAGGAATATAAAAAATGACAAACTGTGGATAATGAACAGATAGCAATAAATAACAAACTATACAGAGTGAATATTAGGAGGAATAATTATGTGTGCTGAAAATCACAAAACTTTCAGGATTTGCCAGCATTCTCTCTTCCAGACAAACTGGTATTCAGTTGAAAGCTCATGAATGATAGATAATTTCATCTCACAAATAATGACAGTTCGAACCTCAATTAAACAAGCTTCACAAAACCCCTGGGAGATAGACAGCTATAACTAAATATTTAGTTATATTACTAAAACTGATACGTGAATATTTTCCCAAAGAAGTCTGGCATTTGAGGAGCATTTTAATACAATGAAAGAAAAGCACTATTGCAAACTAGTGAAAAATGCCATTATTATATTTGTCAGATTCCAGCATGCAAGAAAATTAGGTGAAGGATACTCAAGGTACCAGCTCTGGTGGACTGATTAAGGAAAACAAAATCATGTACTCTGGGTCAGCTCAGAGCCTCTTCTAGTCTCAATGAATTCTAGAGTTACTTGACAGTCTGCCAACCCGTAGAGCAAATGCCAAAAATTCCTTCTCACCGTGTGCAAAGTGAATCATGACTAAATATAGACTCAAAGCACAGGTAACTTGCATGTATCCAGCTTGTCAGGAGAGAACAAGACCTGGTTTCTGTTTCAGAAGTTACAAATTTATAAGTAGACCTTACAGAATTCATTATTTTCTATTTATGCTAAGGTAGCACTAGTCTTCAGGGTCATGGCAATGGTGAAGGCATCTTGATAGCTCTCTGATGGGTGAGTTCATCCCAGTGTAGGGCTGGTAGCTTGAGTCCTAACCACAGTCACATTTTTCTGATTGTGCCTCAGATGTCCACAGGAGGAGCCCCACAGCACAAATGGGGGCTGCAGAACATGATGTTTATCTGAGAGGACTTGTGTTCAAAGCATAAAGTTTATAGAAGCTTATTTTTTAGGATCTCACTTTTCATCATATTTCACTACTGTAGAGTTTGAAGTGATTAATGATGAATGACAGAGTAAATTAAAGCTTCCTTCAATCCTTCCAGTAGTTGCATTTATGTTGGAGCACCTTGGATACCAACCTGCTATACTCTTACCATATACTTTTTTCATGGAAGGTAGTGGGGAATCTCGTTAGCCAACAGTTCCTCAGAGGGAAAACATCCTATGAGGTACCCCATTGCTCTGAGATGGCTTTGGACGTTGAGTGCACAAATGCAGGTATGAACTGCACTTTTGTTTGGGTGCTCAGAGGAGAGAGAGAACACAAACACTTGGTGGGCAGAAGGTAGTAAAAAATATCGAGAGTGAGGCTGTTCATGCCAATGTTATTCTGAACTAAATCAGTGTTTATGCTGACGGGAACAGGATCTGGATCAGGCATGCTTTCTCTACAGCTTTCCATCTTTTTTATCCTACTAATCAAAGGTCTCTGTGCTGTCACATTAACAACCTTTCCCGTAAAACCAAAGGAACAGTCTCTGCAGCCTAAAAACCCAAGGATTTGCCAAAAAACCACAAGGATATAACCTTTGGATTAGCAAAATTACTTGTTAAACTAGATCAAGAAAATCCTGCTGACCTCCCAGAGCCAACAGCAGTTCACTTTTGGATGCACTGCCAACTCTCATGAGCTGGCTCTCACTTTTCTCTCTTTCCCCAGTAGGTAAGCACACTTAACAGCCTTCAAAGCAGCCAGACTCCTCCTTTCTTTCCTTTTGTAGGTAATGCTCCCCACTCTCAAAGCCGGAAAAAAGCTGGGGTAAGTTTCTATTAAGCCAACACAGCCCTTCTTTAAATCTCAAGGCATTGGTTCTCCTACCCTCTTGAACCTTTAATACTCTGAAGAGCTTGTGTTTTTCACTTTTCTTTTACAGCTGGAGTTTCTGAAAACTTACTCTTTTTTTTCTGCCTCATGCCTGGAGACATTTTTCTTCTCAGAATGTTTAAATTTCCTTGTACTGCAGGGTAAAGGAGCTGATGCATGTTTGCAACTTAATCAGGATATTGTCAGGTTTTTTCCCCAGTCCAACATGTACTAGGGGGAAAAGGCTTAGAAATGGCAGAAAAATCTGTGACATGGTACATGGCAAGAAAGTGCCTTGTGCTTCCAGGGCCACACTGGGAGTTAGACCCTACAGACGTCTAGTCCTTTTTTTGGCATTGATTTCTGGTCTGACCTTTGCCCAGTTGTTAAATCACTGATTTTCAAAGGTGCTGAACAACTGCCAGTAGGCCTTTTGTGACTGAGGTCAGTAAGAGCTTGGCAGCTGGAAGCCAGAATTTCATCTACTCACTTCAGTTGCAGCTGTGGGTGTTTCAAAAATCATATAGCTGGAGAAGGCAGACTAGACTAGGGGAAAGGTTAAGTCAAAAACAAGTTGGAAGCAGTTTTAGCTGTGCTTAGTTACTTCAAGATATGATTCTGGTCCAAATGTCAGACAGTTTAGTGAGTGATCTGATAAAGAAATGAATTATTTGTCAGTAAGTACTTGTTCTGTGGAGTGAATGATTGATTACAAATGAAATACAGGACCTCAGTGCCTGACGTAGGTCTTGTTAACAGAGGAGATCAGACTTACCAGATGATATCACACCACAAAATAAGGCCATACAAACTGTGCTACTGTGTCTTTGGTGGGATGTCTTACACAGTTTTCCAGTGTGGATACAGTATAATCTGTTAGGGAATGGATTGCATTTTGAAGTTTGAAATCAAAAACAATGTGAAGTACCTGGAGTATTCCGTGGAAGGAGTCACTGAAATCTAGTTTAAAATAACAATTTGGTTGAAAGCTTAATTTCACATTTTTCTGCAGTCAAATACTGTTTGTCTATATCTACTTCCTGTTACATGTATGGAGCTGTGAAATTACCCTCAAGGAAAGACAATATAAACCACAGCAGGCTCAAATCCTGTAGCTAAGCATCTTGTATTTAGTGCCAGAAAAATGCTCAATCCAGCCAAACATACGAATATGTATCTATAATTTTCTATGAATGCATATCCTGAGAGCAAAGAATAAAAGAAACTGCATTTCTGGATAAAGGCTGAATGGGACTGAGCTGCAAGCAAGGAGAGGGGACTTAATGATTGTCTTACATACATCCAGCAGTGCTAACGAATGGATATTACAAAAGGACTGCCCAACACAGCAGCTGGGCTGTTTGCAATAAACTTGCTGAAGGATTTACTTCCTTCCTCACCAGAGGTTAGGAGCACTGGGAGTATCATGAAGCAAATCTCCACTGGCATAATTTGTCATAGGTCCAGTGAGTTCAGTGTTGCTAAAATGGTTATGCCAGTAAAGAATTAGACCCTACCTGCTTGCCTAATGTTTCGTTTTGGAGAAATCAGCCAGAGCCTTCACAAACTGCAGAAATGAGAACACTTCCTGCATCCACATTTAAATTCATGCACATTTAAATCAAAAAAAAAGAGAGAGGCATCTTCTTTGCCTCTCTCCAGTTAGAAATAGAACTGGTTTTGAAGAATTCAAACAGTATCAACATTTTTCATTCACATTGCTTGCCAGGAAAAAAAATAGCCTTTCATTTCCANTTTATTTCATCATGCTCTCTCAAACAGAAATAAAAGCAACCTGTCCTTGACATGGACTTTTGTTTCATTTCTACAAAGTGAAAAGCTTTTCATTTTTCACAAATATTTAGTTTTTCTCTTAATCACAAAATGATGCAGGGCATTTTCCTATGCTTCCCTAATCAGACAGATCATAAACATAATTCCAAAAGGGATTGGATATTTAGATAGCTAACTAGGCCTAGGCTAATTTAATCATTAGTAATTGATGATTTAAACTGGCAATTTCTAGTGAGGATGTTAATTCAAATCAGATACAAGGAGAAAAACCAACTATGTGATGTAATTCTGGCTGAGGTGAAGTTGTCTTCCTCGGTGCCTGGAGGCCTGGAAGTCCCAGATATAAAGTAGCAGAGAAGGGGAATGATGGATCTGACCCTGAATAACATTTCAGATCAATTCTTTGCAAGATTTTTGTTTTTTAAAAAGTTAAACTGCCTTATCTTCTGACCATCTCTAATTGCAAATATCAGTTGTGTTCAGAGAAAAATCTGTTCTATAAACAGTTTCCTTCTAAAAATAGCTTTAGCAATTCTGACTTCTTTTTCAAAGCTTACATTTCCTGTTTTGGTATCTATTTTTTCATCTTTCTCTTTGAGCTGTTCTTCGCAATTTCGTTGCCAGAAGAATCACATCTTTTCCTTGCTGTTTCTCTAAGTCTGCTTCTCCTGATATGTCTTTATAATTATTGCTTGACCCTTACAATATGGAAAATTTAGCAGGGAGTCACCTGGGAGAATCTCTCCAGGAGAAACACAACTCCTGTGTCACGGCGGGGAGGTGGGACAACAATCTAAATTAAATTGAATTGAGTGGAAGATGAGTTTGTGCACACAGCACTTGAGGATGGTGGAGGCAGAGGCATTCTCCATTATCTCATCCTTCCTCATCACCTCCCAGACAAACACATCCCCTCTCAAATTCCCAGATTAGCAAGGTTGGGAGTACCAGGAAAATCTCCTTGCTTGTAGAGCTTTTTGTAGATTTTTTAGGTTCAGCTTAGATTTTTCTCAGGCTTTTTCTTCCTGTTATCAAGTGGATATTTGGGATGAGTTTTCCCTCAATGCACCCAGATCAGATTTCACATTTTCCTCGATATAATTTAATTGTTTCCCTTCTCATGTTTCTATTCCATCAAGTTCCTTGTATTATTTGCCTGTCCACTCTGGCATCCATGATTCCTACCCTTTTAACCCCACCTGGAGATGTTATTGCAATGCCTTTATTCTCAGTTTCTGACCATATAGAGTGGGGACTCATTACACTTGCTCTACAACTGTAAAGGAGTTTACCTAAACTCAAACCCTTGGTCTTTGTCCTTCTTTACAAATCTTAGCAATAATTCCAAGGCACATGTGTCCAGCAACCTTACACAAAGCCTCTGGTTCAGTCATTCAGAAAGCATTGCACTTTTTGGGAAATACAGCATTCACAGCAGACTCTTCAGTCCCATTGAGAGGAAAGGGTTGGGAATGCATATGTGTAAGAAGAGAGAGTGGCAGGAGGCATTTATGCGGTTTTTCACAGTGGAAGGTGTTATGGGGCATGAATGCAAAGAGGAACTCAGTATCTAAAAGGAATATGGAAGTAGAGCTCCTTCATGTACCTCGATGACTGTCCTGGCGAGGAGCAGTAACACTCCAATGTGAAAGGAGGAGGCTGGGGGCAGCAAACCCTTGGAGCCACAGAATATGGAGACAAATGAGGAGATTCCCTCTGGGAAGAGCTGGAACCTGGAGCCTGGTTACCTGAAGGACTGTAACCAGGGAAACAGGCCAGCCCACGCTGGGGCTGTGAGGGACAAACCACAGCCCCATCCCTGCACCCCTGGGGAGAGGAACTGGGAAAGAAGGGGGAAAGGAGGTGGGAGGAAGGTGTTTAGTTTTTGTCTTTGTTTCTGATTACCTGAATGTATTATAACTAATAATAGATTGAGCCACCTTTCCCTAAGTCAAATATGTTTTGCCCATAGTGGCAATTGGAAAGTGATTTCCCTATCTTTGTCTTAAACTGAGAGATTTTCCATCCTATTACTTCCACCTGATCTCCTGAGGAGGGAGAGTGAGCCAGCAGCTGGATGGGAGCTTGGCCCTTGGCAAGTGCTTACCCACCAGTGTCATCTCATACTTAAAAGAAAAAGGTTGGTTTACATTCCTCCAAAAGCATCAAAATCTCAAACTATGCAGCAAGCATCATGTGAGGCTATGAAAACAGGGAAAAGAAGAATTGAGGGGGCAGGGATTCAATTCAGGGATGAGTGAATGGAAGGAGGAGCAAATGAGTCCAAGGTCATGGCTTGCCTGGTCCACCTAGGTGAGCTCAGCTCCTCTTCCAAACCCTCTGTCAGACAAACACTGCCAGTCCATTCCAAGTAATTCTGCTTTACCTTCAAAAGCCAGTGTCTGTTGCTATTGTCAATAAAACATGAGAGAAAAGGAAAATGGAATTATTGCTAAAATTAACATGAACTGGTTTGGCATAGAGATTAGAAATGTTCCTAAAAAGAAACCGCTCAGAAAATAGTACATCTTTGCTTAATTCTGTTTACTCCACATCTGAAAGGACAATGTTTGCACTTTTCCTGCACAATGTATGTGAGAATGTATATCAAGGCATATCATAGAGGTCATTATTCTGCTACTCAGAGACACTTCAAATACTTCAGATAACATCTGAAATCATAAAACACCAATTTCAGCCACCAGGAGACTCCTCTTGATAGGGTGAAGGTGCAGATGCTCTCCCATGTCACTCAGTGGCATACTTGGAGAGAGATCTCTGTGTTGGTACCCAGCAGTCTCAAGTATTTACACATCTGTATGAGCAGGTGTGGGGTTAAGTCCCAGAACACATATTATGCAAGGCAAGTGATAGACCAAGACATATTTGTTTCCTAACTCCATAATTAGGCTCCCAAATGAGTGACTGCTGATTGCTTAGCACTTTTTAAAGCCTTAAGGCTGCAACTTCTGCAAAATTAATGAAAGTGGTTTCAGGGGAACTTTACAGCTTGCACAGAATCTGAAAGATTGTAGTCCTCAGGAATTTTGTTCCTTCTAACCAAAAGCAAAGATCTGGATCCACAGAAAGGTAAATGTAAAAATAATTCAGAGAAGCTACAGAATCTTTAAATTTGAAGCATATGGGGATCAAAAAAATAGTGGCTGACAAAATGTAAACACACATTTTAATGTCTAGATAGCCAGAATATTACTTTAGTCAATGATTTTCTCATTTTGATTTATTTAGTCATAAGTTTTTCATGGATATTGATCTTGAAAAGTTTAAATGGGTTTCTTTCTATCTCAGGACAGATAGAACAAAGTAGGAGACCTAAGCTGTCTCAGTTCTGTTTTTCTTTTTCTGCCATGACAGAAAATGAAAACCCCAGCATGTTTTGGTTTTTCATTCATTTATTTATTGTTTGACAACTCCTGAAGTTAAGACCAATATTAACACAGGAGATGCCAGACTGAATCAATCCAGCAATCCCTCTAATTCAGTTCTGTCTCCAGGGAAGCCCAATGCTGGAATAAGAAGGTACAAAAAGGCCTATGAGCAGGCAGGTAAGGAATAAATTGGTTTCTTTTAAAATATATGTTATAATAAGAAAGATAGCAGTGATATCTAGCCAAGGGTTCATCTATTCGGTAGAATTATGTTCTGCCTTATTTTTGTCACCAGTATTCCTAGAAATTAAGAGAAGGAATGCAAACAAGAATGCCCAGTGCAAGTGCCTCTGACCTTTGGAAATAATTGGATGTGGATCCAAACGTGGCAGCCCTATCATGTACTAAAGTCTCTTAAAATCGTCCTATCCATCAGCCAGACAGGGAAAGAGAAACATGGAAGAAAAGGTCACATTAGCAGGAAGCAGCTGGCATGATCCCACAAGGTTCATATTATTTAGTGGGACCAGTTTCTGCTCTTCAAATTCCAAATCCATGCCGAAATCTGGCGGCACAAACATGCACAGAATTTCACACTTTGATATGTACTGTATCAGGGTGACATTTCAGAAATGATATGCAAGGACTTACACTCACATGACTGTAAATAATAGCAGCCCAATTCCCCAGAGATGGCACTAAACTCCTACTACACCCTCTGCAAACACTGCCACGAGGCACTGCAGATTGGCTCTGCAGTGTACACACACATAAACCACCTTGCTTTAGTTGAAAGGCTGAAGCATTTATTAGAGGAAAGGATTATAATGGTGCAGTTTAAACACTGTTAACTAAACATGAATTGATTGGGGGGGGGGGGGGGAAACAGCTTAGTAAGAGATTAGTTCTTCCTTCAGCATATAGACAGCACTGCTTCTACCGTTAAAGAAAAATTCATTTTGCATTTCCAGAGTTACTTTCTTCTTGGGCTCTTAAGGAAAAGAGATTTCCCAAACCACTGTACATCACTCCTATAACCCAAAACATTCCTTCTATTTTTGAGCTAGCACATGAAGCATTGAATAATGAGCCACAAATCTTCTGGCAGAAATCCATAGACAGTAGTATGGAGATAGCTCCTCTGACTTTACTCCTGTGTTACTACTGGGGTGTGGACACTTGCAGGCCTTGTGGGAAGCCAGAGTATCCATTTCAGGAGGAATCTTGCATGCACAGAGCTAAGCCCTCCTTCAGCCAGTTTGCACTCTGAACTGACAAGGTGTGAAAGAAGAAAGGGAAAAGTAGATCAGAAAAGCATAAAGAGACAGCAAATCTTCAGGGGGCTTGCTGGTAAATCACATTGACTGCATTACCACCCATCACCAAGGTCATTTATTATGCCTTTTTCCAGCAATTCAGTGACAGGAAAGTCCTGAGCACAGGGGGGTTATCTCTGTATAGAGTTCTGTCCTCACCACAGCTAGTGAGTAATGTGAGGAACCTCACAGATCTAAGTAGATCATATCAGGAAATATGATCTGAAGCTTGAGATATTCATCTGAACATCTCTGGTTTCCCAGATGAGTTGTAGCCAAACTCAACCATTTCAGAGTATCCTTTGCAAAACTCCTTGATTTTGTCTTCCAGATCTGGTATTTTATGTATAGAACCGTAGAATTGTTTAGGTTGGAAAAGTCCTCTAAGGCCATTGAGTTCAACCATTAGCCCAGCACCACCATGGTCACACTAAACCAAGTGCCAGTGAGCAAAGATCAAAGGATCCAAATACTTAGAGGTCCCTCAATGTGGATCTCCACAGAACCTTGCAGTTTCATCAGTCTCAAAGATCTCCTTCAGAGTGATAACTGCCCCATCACTGCAGACAGAGAAAAAAATACCTCCAAAAGAAATCCAGAAATGCATTTTTTCAACAGGAGTGCTCACATCACCTTCCTACACAGATTTTAACCCAATATCTCTTAACAAGTAAAGTCAGACCCAACAGAATATTTTCTGCCATACACCCTTATAAACACCACCAATTCTCCACAGAGCAGCTTCCTGTTTAGATGAAACATCTAGTTTTTGTTTTCTTCAATTAAAAAATTCTTCTTTAGCACTAGTCTCTGGGAGTGGAGTATGGTGTATTCTCAAGGAGATTTGTTTAGATCAAGCTATAGACCTAAGGATTTTTTTTTGTTCTGTGGTGTTTTCTTCCCTTTCCACAAGTTGATTGGAGACAAATTAGTCTCAAGAAATACTGATGTGTCTGAAGACACTTTTTAAGCAGAAAGAAAAATTCATCAGTCACATCGCTTGTTCTGAATCATTCACACAACTCTACTACTGACAACTTGGAGTTCATCCAAAGGTTCTGTGCTCCATATTGTGTTCAGAAGCAAATATTCTCTAAAGAAATGTTTTGCATGCTAATGACTTACTTGCCTTCAGTAAGCAGCTACACATGTCTCTAGAAATTATACCAAGTTTAAGATTCTGTTGGTAACAGCATTAATGCAACATCATACATTATATTTTCAGATGCAGCAATCTGTCTCATCCTAATTCTGGGACTGCTAAGATCATCCTTACTAAGTCTATAAATCACAGAGCAGCTGCAGCTACCTGTCACACAAAGGCTGGGCTGGAGCTGCTTAAGCTCCTCCTTCACAGCACTGCCAATGCACCTTAATAACAATTCCTAGGTAGAACTGAGAGAAATCACCAATCCTTTAGTTTAAAAAGTGTATTCCTCATTGTGAGAAGGTAGTTCTTCAAAGCTTCTGGATGAGAGAAAAAAATTGCTTTGCTATTTGATAAGGGAGAAAGCATATCTTGCAAGGTCCAAGTGTAACAAAATCATAATGAATCTTAAATGAATGGGGACTAAAGGAATGGGGTCTAAAGGAATGGGGAAAAGCTTTCCTGAAATGAAACATCCCAATGGTGCACAGCAGTCTCTTATCTTTTAGAATAGTAAGCATCATGTGAAGATTCCTCTCAGATTCCTCTATGTTGGGTGCATGTTGCTTCAGAGAGCAGTTTTGCTCACATCTTAAACCTGCTTTCCATCCCTTGCATGATTTTCTTGAGAGATGGTTTAATATGAAACATTCCTGAGGTACTCAGATTTATTTATATTTCAGAAAATATTTTTCCCCACAAAATGGGTTTATTAAACTAACCCCAAATGCAAAATCATGCTCTCACAAATTTAGACCAATGTTCTGAACCTATCCCTCCATCTCTAATAAGATGACTTTAGGCTAATCAGAAAAACAACTTCTTTGCTCCTCTCAGTGGAGCAACTTCATTTCTGATGTGTTACAGAAGTGTCCCATCCTGTGCTGTAGAAATTAGATATTCACCAGTAAAGAACTGTGAATAAGGCTCAATTCACCTAATTGTAGTTATTTCATTGAATCTTCCAGACATCTGTAGCAGAAAATGCATCCATTAGGGAAGGTCTAAACAGAAATAAAGGGTTTGGCTGTCTGCATGTGCAGTTAATAGCTCCACAAATGGCTCCATCTAGGTGAAATATAGACTGTAAAATACAGGAAGTAAAATCTCTAGCCTTATTTTCAAATATGATAATTAATATAAGGAAGGGATTAAAAAATGCTCAGTCTCTTTCAGTTATAAATGTGGAATTACTTCCCTTTGGATCTTTGCTAGTGCTGATTTCTACGATGGATGTATTCTGGCATATATGTACTGTACCATACTTTGGTAGCATTCCCCTTTCCCTAGGAAATCCACACTATGGATAAAAAAAAATTATACACTTCCTTTCATTACATTAGGAATATTTAATAAACAAAAGCAATTCAAGTATAGATTGGTAGGTAGATAGATAGATAGATAGATAGATAGATAGATAGATAGATAGATAGATAGATAGATAGATATAATATATGCATGACCTCTTTAAGGCCTAGAGTGGCTCATTTACAACTCTATAATGAAATGGCTTTCAAGCTTCTGGGTTATTCCCTGAAAGAGAATGAAAAGTATAATTAGGGTTAATTTCTCATAAAACCTTTCCAGAATATTTTTATGTGCAAGATAATAGGTTACTTTCCAAAAAGGAAAATAAGGAAAGGTATGGCAACAATGATAGTGGAGACTCATGTGTCCTAGAAGACTTTTTCTAGGTCACTGTGAGAGGACAGGACATTACAAAGACAAAAGAAATACTTAGATTTCTTCAGGGACTCCCAGATGTGTCCTTCCAGCACAGAATGCCTCATTATATTCTTGCAGCACTATGTGCATGTGTGGAGGGTACCAAGGAATTGATACCATTGCTGGAACAACTGAACAGCTTCTCGCATCACATTGTTCATTCCCCCAGACAACAGCTCTGGTCTTATTCTCTGCTAATGCCCTGAGTAGTCTGCTAAACACCTGCTACAGCACATGATTAAATTGTACTGTGTTGGCATTAAATCTGCAGTGCCAGGGGGGCATTGCAGATGTTTCTTTTAGATGTATCAGAAAGGAGAACTATGACACAATACAACCAGTGTCTCCAGGGTATCTTTCAAGCCCTAACATAAGGACCTCCTTAAAATTTCTTAGTCTCCTGCTTTCAGTAACATCTAGAGGCCACATCCAGAACATAAACAAGGGAGATGGCTTTCCTTACTCTGAGACATTGTTAATGATTTCAGGCATTATTAAAAACTCTCCAGCCCTGGAGGTGTCAAGGCCACATTGAATGGGGCTCTGAGTCTAGTGAAGGTACCTCTGCCCATGGCAGAGGCTTGGAACTAGATGATCTTGAAGGTTTCTTCCAAACCAAATCATTCTATGATTCCATGATTTTCCAGAGTCTTTCTTATTCAAGATAGAATTTTTATTTATTTCAATTTTACATTGCTTACGAACTGTAGTTATTCCTTTATTTACAATGCCCTGATAACTTCTACTGGTACTGTTATGCTTTAAAGAAGCATAAAATAAATAAAATTTTATTCCATCCACGGTCTTCAGATAACATGATGTCCAAGGCATGATTAACTCTGTGGGAAACTGTATTGACTCTCCTTACAGCGGTTTTAAAAAGAGAATATGTGGGAAGATCTGGACAGATTATTCTTCATTTGTTTTTAGCAGAATATCTATTATATTTAGTTTAATTTGATCCTGAAAGTTAGACCCCAACTGAAAACTCCAAGTGCTAATATTATGGATTTTATAATCACAGCTCAAAGCTGTGTAAGTTTTTCAGCTTTATCCTTCTGGGATAAAATCTGGGCTTTACTGAAGTCAGCTCCTCTGAGTTTGTCAGAAAGATGGTGTCAATCCCACAGAACAGTGCAGCAGGTGACAAGATGAAGTTGCCTGAACTCCTTTGTTCTCCTCCATGAAAAATACCTCAACCAAGTAAGTTTTTCACTCTCAGTGCTTAGAACACACCAGAGGGGAAGTAAGTGACTCACCCATATCTGCTTATCTGCTGTGTGTATTCAAGCTGAATTATTTAAATAATTTTCATAATAACCTTTGATGCTTCCTTAAGACAAAAACCTCTCACACACCTTGGAAAGTATTACAATACACCTCAGTGTAGTGCATCAGGAAGAGCCACGATTTATTGTCCTCCTATCTATGTAATTCAGCAGCAGTAGGGACACCATGATTTTAGCAGGTTTCTCAAGTATGATTACTCAAACACGGGCATTTCTAATTCAGGTGTTCAAGTGCAGGTGTCAAAGTTATTTCAGAAGTGTTGAGAGCCCTTAAGATGTATGAAGTGGAATTTGTTTAGCTAAATGAGAATATTTATAGAGATAGGCTTTTATTTCTATGCAAGTCACTCTGGGATGCCTTTGCAGTCAGCAAAGAATTAGTAGAGTTACTATAGTTTGTGGCATGATTCATCTCACCCTCAGGGAGATAGCTGCATTTGTTAGGATGAATCATGCACTAATCTCCATGGACTATACTGATCAGGTCACCATTGACTATAATAAAAGCCCAGGCAAGTGGCAGACACCTAATGTTAGGTCAGATGAATCATCCAACTAGCAGGCTTCAAGCCTAACCTTCCTGGGGCATTATTTGAGTTCCCCTTAATGGGAACATCAAGGGCCCTTAATCCATCAGCAGAGATGAAGGTATGTCTACATTGATCCACCAGAAATGGGAGGTAATAGAGGTAATAGAGCTGAGTCTTTGACCAGGTGCAGGAAATGTGAAGGACTGTCAAGGCACTCAGCTGACCTTGCTGTGGATTTTATGGCTGGATAAGCCACCTGCTGTCAGATCTCTACACTGATGAAAGGAAAGATCCTGCACACTGAACTTTGGTAATCGTCACAGGGATCTGTGACTTACCCTTCACCTCTGTGAAGCACTTCTTCACTCTCTGGAGAAGCACCAGGTTTGTTTCTCAGACTGTCCTTCAACGAGGCTCTGTAGTCAGAAGGTGCAATGGCAGGAGATTAAGGCTATGATGAAGGTTAGCACCACAGCACCACTCTGCTGAGACCAAACATCAAAATAATGCATTGATAGCAAAATTTAAATATTTGCTTCTGAAAAAAGTCAAAAGGTCAGAATTTTTTTCCTAGGTTTTCTTCTAAAAGAGAATTCCTGAGAAAGAACCTGAAAAACCCAATCTGCAAAGCATTTCAAGTCATAGTGTGTTCTGACAGAAAAAGTTATCATTAAGCTTTTTCTAATCTCTTTTGATGTTAGCATACTTGTATATCTCTCTTCTTAATTAGTAAGCTTGTTAAATTATTATAAGTTAAAATTAATGTTATGGTTAAGGACTACCAGACCTCCCTCAGGTAGGCTGGCAGCATGCAAAGCCAGCTTTATTCTGGCCTATTTATGTAACATTTTCATTTTGATTTATTATTGGCTGTACTGTTTAAGCAGAACATGTTCTAAGCAAGTCTGTGAGTGTGGACTTACTGCGCTTAGAAAGAGCAGGCGGAGCAAAACAGTAAAATTTGTACCCAGCTAAGTTAATTCAGAAGGGACATTTGCAGTTTCTGAATAGTCCACTCATATAAGTAATTCAGTCTCTGAGTTTAATGATTTCAAATACTTCTGTGGATATCAGACATCTAAGAAAGGACCTCACTAGAAAATAGAACTGCTGGGACAACACATGAGCTCTGCAAAGGAGGAAATACATAATTCTGGGGAAGACTTGGAAGGATCAGAGAGACTTGATGTCTTTCAGCTTAGAAACAGTGCTTCAGGGTTTGTGAAAAACTGAAGAAAATAATTCTGTACTGAAAACATACTTGGAGGTACCACCCAGCAAAATGCCCTCAAAGTATAAGGGTTTTCAAAGGATCCCATTGATGCCTGAACCAGGATAAGGTTAACAGTTCATTTTCCTCATTCTTCCATACATGCTGCATATCTACACAGCAAGCTGATATAGATGAACTCACACCAAGAGTGAGAGATTAATAATGAGCTCTGAGCCAGTGCACCAGGGCAGAACGAACAACAATCAGATAAGAACGACACATCTGAGGTTCCATTATGCTGCTGGTTTTCCCACATTACAGTCCTTGGCATGGCTGCCCCAGTACAAACCACCAGCACAGGCTGGTGGCACAACTCCTGCTGGTACGAAGTTTACAGCTGCTCCAATGGCAGAATCACATCATCCCACCTGCAGAGGCTTCAGCCATTGCTGCTTTACTGGCATTTAAAGTGGTGCAGTTTAATGAACCAATGGTAGCCAGCTGTTAATACCAGGGCAGAGCTCTAACATGACCAGCACCTTCCTTTCAAAACAATGCAAAAAGTAGTAATTTAAAAATAGAGAAAATAAAGCTGCATTGATGAAAGAACAGTCAGTAAGTCATCAGTATGTTCTTAGCAGTCATGAGTTTGCACTTTGTTTTTGCAGACAAAGCTCCTGCTTTCAATATCAGGGTTCATCTCATCACTTAACTCCTTCTAGTCTAAGATCTATTCTATCTGAGATGTTTTTGGATAGCAACAGCAAAGCTTAGAACAAAACCTTCAGATGATATTTTGCTTAGGGTGAACGTCTAGGAATCAGGATGCATAAACTTAATTTATACTAACAAATTATGCTTGCTTATGATGGTTCTCTGTCGCTGGGACACCTTGGCACAGAAAGGGCTACTCTAACACATCCAAACCACCTCAGTCTCTCACCCTCCAGTAAAGTGTAGCTGCATGGAAACTCCTTATTAGGAATGGTTGCTTGCCTGTGCTAATTACTGAGCTGTGATAAGGAACGATTTGGGACAGTGCTGGTTGGCTAAAAGAACACCAGGAACAATGCCAACAATCTAACAAGGTATGCAGCTGAGTTTCAGTGACAAAAGACAGTTCCTGACTCTATTTAATTTGCTCGCATAGACATAGTCCCAAGTACTCAATTCTTGGTTCCCACAGGTTTGTGTATCACAGTGTGCCTTGGCTGGAAGGAGGCTCTGGAGAACTCCAGGCCTCTCAGGCAGACCTCGGTGTCAGGGAAGGTCATGGAGCAGATCATCCTGAGTGTGATGTTGCAGCACATACAGGACAACCAGGGGATCAGCCAGCATGGGTACATGAAAGGCAGGTCCTGCCTGACCAAACTAGGTCTCCTCCTTTTACAAGGTGACCTGCTTAAGTGGATGAGGCAAAGGCTGTGGATGTGTCTACCTGAAGTTTAATAAAGCCTTTGACACCATTTCCCACAGCATTCTCCTGGAGAATTTGACTTCTGAAGGCTGCAATTGATGCACTCTTCATTGGGTTAAAAAATGACTGGATGACTGGGCCAGAGAGTGGTGGTTAATGGAGTTAAATCCAGCTGGCAGACAGTCACTGCTGGGGCTCAGGGTTCAGTATTGGGTCCAGTCCTGATTATCTTTTTTTTATCCAGATAAGGTGACAGAGGGGACCCTCAGCAAGTTCACAGTTGGCACCAAGTTGAGTGGGAATGTCAATGTGATGGAGAGTAAAAGGGCTCTGCAGAGGGATGTGGACAGGCTGGATCAATGGTGTCAAGCCAGTGGAATGAGGTTCAATAAGAAAAAGGATTGGGTCCTGTCCTTGGGTTATGAAAAACCCCTGTGGTGCTCCAGGCTGGGGGCAGAGTGGCTGGAAAACAAACATGAGCCAGCATGTGCCCATGTGGGCAAAAAGACCAGTGGCATCCTGGCCTTCTGTGTCAGCACTAGTGGGGCCAGCAGGACCCAGGTGGTGATTGTCCCTCTGTGCTGGGCACTGGAGAGGCCACATTTCGAGTGCTGTGTGCAGATGTGTGGCCCTGTTGAGATGCAATTAGTGAGAGATGCCTCTGCACAAATTAAGATGCCAAGGAGACCATCTGCCAAAGTTAACAACAGAGATTTTATTTAACAATAAATGTGAAGTAGAGAGATAGAAAGGAATAGAAAAGAGAAGGATGAGAAAAAGAGAGGGGGGAAGAATGAGGGGTGGGAATGGAGACATCAAGCAGAAGACTGACATCAAGCACGGCACCAGCAGCATCCCGTTGGTCCTTCCTCACCCTGCACTTCTCAGTGGTGATGGATCCCAGTGGCTCTTGTGGAGGTGGAGGTGGTGGCCCCAGATCACTCTTCCAGGGTTAGCCTTTTTTTCCAGTCCACATTGTGGGCATCCAGGGAGGCATTTTCCTAATTGCCATATGAAAGGAGAATGGGTGTGCCTTCCTTTGCCTGCAATGTTGAGGCCTAAGGAGCATTTCTCAGCTCCTAGTGCAGCCTGGGGGCAGGGTGGGGACGCACCCCCACACTGCAGCCCGGGCCTAAAGTCAGCTTCTGCGGGATACCACAAGGCAGCACTGCCATCCTTCCTCAGCCAGCTCTCCTCTACCAGGCTGCCTTGTAGCTGGCTTGGGGGTGGTGGACTGGGATCAGCAGCAGGACCTACCTGTGGCAAGTGGTTGCCTTGGCACTATCCATCCATGCATCTGTCCATCAATGTCCGTCCATCAATGCATCCACTACGAGCCTCCCTGTGCCATTGCCTCTGGGAGCTGGGGTTCCCTCTGAGAGCTTCGTGGCCTGAGGGTGAGCGGCCATCTCTCGGGATGCACCTGGTGCCAGCAGCCAGGCTCACTCCTCTGGCCGCCCCCTGAGGCAGCTGAAGGAGAAAAGCCGCCTCAGTGCCCTCCGGGCCGTCTTGACGATGGAGCGCCATCGCCGTGGGGCCGGGGGCTGCGGGACAGTGGTCATGTCAGTGGGGGAGGAAGGAACACTGCATGCCAGGGCCTGGGAAGGCACCGGGCAAGCCCCTGGCGGCACTGCAGGCCCACAGGGATTTTCCTGGGAATGGTTGGCCTGGGAACAGTCAGCCTCCATGCATGCTGCATCAGCCTCCTCCATGGGACTGGCAGGCAAGACGCAGGCCAACATCTTTGCCTCTTCGGGTAGTGCCGTGAGGAGGGGCTCACTGTGCCCCTCACCGCAAGGATCATTGTCCAGAAGAGAAGTTGCTGGCTCTGTTTTTTCATCATGCAGGGGGGGACACAATGTACACTCTGGCTCACTGTCCCCCTCTCCTGCACTGTCTCTGTCAGGGAGCTCTTCTTCCTCCCTCTTTGCCAGTATATTGTCTACATGAGTGTCCCAGCATGGCAAGTCCTTGTTGTTAAAGAGAGACCACAGCTCTGCAAAAAGGTCAGGAGGCACAAGTTGTGAGTAGTTTTCGGTCTCTCCTTCGCAGTCTTTGGTCAAGGTGGAAAGGCTGTACACCACGGAGGGGCTTTCTTCATGGAAGGAGGAGAGGATGTCTTCCTCCAACTTCTCCAGCTCCTCTGCCTTGATGTGCAGAAGGGGCTTCAAAGCATCTTCAGTCTGCATGCACAGCACCTTGCCACAGGTCCTTTGCTCTGCCGGCTGATGAGTTCCCATCTCCTCACAGGGGCCTTCAGACGAAGACGAAGCTGAGAAGCCTGAGGTTTCCTCAGGCTCTGAGGTGCGGAAAAACTCACTGGGCCCATCATCCCAGGGGTCTCTGGCCAAAGCAGGCAACATGTTCCGTGGCTCTCTGTCCCCGTCTCCTGCAGCTTCTGTGTCTAGGAACTCTTCTTCCTCCCATGTCTCCTCTGACTCTTTTAGAGAATTGTCCCCAGGCTGTGACTCATCAGAGGCAGAGTGTGGCTCTGCAATCAGGCCAGGAGACAGGAGCACAGAGGAGTTTCCTGTCTCTCCTACAGAGCCTTCGGACAAGCCAGGACTGCTGGGCAGCACCTGGGGCTGTGGATCTGCCTCGTGGCAGACACTTGACTGCTCCTGGGTGCAGGTGGACTTGATGGATGTGTCTTCACAAAGGCATGGGGCAAGGCCTCTAAACAGGTCTCTGGATGCTTTGCCACCATGCACTTCCTGCACCTCAATGAGCTCCTCCGTGTCGGTGTGCCTCAGGTGGTTCCAGGCAGGCTGGGTCCCTGTGCGGAGCAGCACGCCACCTGCACGTCGCAGGGGTGGCAGGCGATGGCCCTGCCTTGCCGCTGACCCTTGCCAGAGCCTTTCAGCTGAGCTGTCCAGGGAAGGTGTTTCCCGAGCTCTGTCAGTAGCCATAGTGCCCCATGGAGAAGGTGGCACTAGCTCTCGGTAGCTGCTGGCCATGGGGCCCTCAGACCGTGCTCTGGGTCTTCTCCCAGAGGCTTCTGGGGCTGCTGGCAGAGGGGGCAGCTTGATCCTTGCCGAGGCTGCTCTTGGCATTTCAGGGCTGAGCTGGCACAGAGATGTCACAGTCAATGGAGGGCCCTGGAGAGATGGCAAGTCTGACACAGACAATCTTGGTGGCCTTGTGACTGTGCCGCTGCAGGGCAGTGAGTGCCCATCCTCCAGGCTGTCCTCCTGTGTTCCAAGTCCTGTGGGTCTCCATGCAGTGTTCTGTCTGGGGACAAGTCTGTCCCCATAGAGGGGCATGACGGTCACCCATGTGACCTCCGCTGCTGCCTGAGGTGGCCTCTGGGTCACCTGTGGAAAGCAGGAGGAGGAGTGAGATGGAGGTGGCTGTGTGAACATGCTGTCCCCCCTCATGGTAGCATGCTCAGCTCTGGCCCCAAGGCAGGTGCTGACCACGGCAGCCAGGCCAGGCTGGGTTCCCAGCGGTACTGGCTATCTGTGGGGCATTCCTTCCCTTAGGCCATCCTGGCACCGGCTCCTCCCCAGGACAAGGCCTGGTGCCAGGCCTGGCTGGCAGGCTGTGCCCCCAGCCCTCCCCTAAATCCCACTGCAGCCTTTCCCTCCATTCCCATCCTTCACCTGTCGCCATTTGGGCAGCAGTGGCTGCCCCTCACGGGACTGGCAGTGGCCATTTGCTTCCTGTCTTTCTGACATCTTGGCAGTGCTCTGATGAACACTGGCCAAGGGCACCCAGGAGAGCTGCTTCCTCCTGAGGAGCTGCTGCCTCGTGAGAGAACTGCTGCCTCTTCAGAGAGCTGCTCTCCTGAGAGTGGCAATGTGAGGGGTTTGGCCCTATAAGAGCCCTCTGGGTCACGGCATGGACCCATGTCACAATGGCCTCTGGGCATGATGCAGCTGCGGGTCACAAAGGCCTGGTGGGCATGGCCACCCATTATCAAGGAGAGACATGGAGACCCCCTTGGTCACAAAGGCCTTTTTTTTTTGGCCTTTGCCCCTCGACTTTGCCTATGCTTCTGCCTCTCCCAATGGCCTGCATCTCTCCCCTAAACATCCCCAAAGAAGCCCTGTGCCCTGACAAACTTTTCCCACCTACCCCACCATGTGTCCCACCCCTTGGCCCCCATCTCATGTAGAAAGAGAATCAGGAAGGCAAAAGCTGTGTTAGCACTTCATCTGACCACTACTGTAAAAGACAATAAAAAGTGTTTTTTTTAAGAAGATTAAAACCCAACAAAGGAAGGCCAAGGACAATCTCCATTCTTTATTGGAAGCAGGGTTGAATATGATCACAAAGGATGAGGAAAAGGATGAAGTACTGAATGCCTTCTTTGCCCCAGTCTTTAATAGTCAGACCGGTTATGCAGAGGACAAGCAACCCCCTGAGCCAGCAGGCAGGGACAGGGAGCAGACTAGAGCCACTGCAATCCAGGAGGAAGTAGTTACTGACCTGCACAGACACTGAGACACTGAGACGTCTGTGAGGCTGGCCAGGAGTCCCCCAAAGGTGGTCAGGGAGGCGGCAGAAGAGCTAGCTGAGCAGCTCTCTGCCCTTTATTATCAGTCCTGGCCAGTCGGGGAGGTCCCAGATGACTTCAGGTGCCAATGTGACACCCATGCCCAAGAAGGGCCACAGGGAGGATGCAGGGAACTGCAGGCCTGTCAGCCTGACCTAAGGGCCCAGCAAGGTTCTGGAGCAGATCATTGTGAGTGGGCTCACACAGCGCAGAGAGGACAGCTGAGAGATCAGGCACAGGCAGCATGGATTTAGGAAAGGCAGGTCCTGCCTGAGCAACCTGGTGTCCTTTGATAAGTGGGTGACCCACCTCCGGGCTGCAGGAGAAGGGGTTGATGGAGTCTCCCTGGATTCAAGCAAAGCCTTTGACTCCATCTCCAGCAGCAGTCTTGAAAAAGCCACCAGCACAGGGCTTGGGCAGGGGCACACTTTGCTGGGTTAAGAACTGTTGAGGCTGAGCCTGGAGAGTGGTGGTGAATGGTGCCACATCCAGGTGGTGAACGGTCACTAGTGGTGTCCCCTGGGCCCATCTGTCCTGCTGATGTGGCCAAGGGCATGGAGTGTACCCTCAGTCGTAAATTTCTAACACCAAGGTGGGTGGGAGTGTCAGCATGCTAGAAGCTTGGAAGGCTCTGCAGGGGGATGTGGACAGGCTGGATCAATNCTGACCTGCACAGACACTGAGACACTGAGACGTCTGTGAGGCTGGCCAGGAGTCCCCCAAAGGTGCTCAGGGAGGCGGCAGAAGAGCTCGCTGAGCAGCTCTCTGCCCTTTATTATCAGTCCTGGCCAGTCGGGGAGGTCCCAGATGACTTCAGGTGCCAATGTGACACCCATGCCCAAGAAGGGCCACAGGGAGGATGCAGGGAACTGCAGGCCTGTCAGCCTGATCTCGGGGCCCAGCAAGGTTCTGGAGCAGATCATTGTGAGTGGGCTCACACAGCGCAGAGAGGACAGCTGAGAGATCAGGCACAGGCAGCATGGATTTAGGAAAGGCAGGTCCTGCCTGAGCAACCTGGTGTCCTTTGATAAGTGGGTGACCCACCTCCGGGCTGCAGGAGAAGGTGTTGATGGAGTCTCCCTGGATTCAAGCAAAGCCTTTGACTCCATCTCCAGCAGCAGTCTTGAAAAAGCCACCAGCACAGGGCTTGGGCAGGGGCACACTTTGCTGGGTTAAGAACTGTTGAGGCTGAGCCTGGAGAGTGGTGGTGAATGGTGCCACATCCAGGTGGTGAACGGTCACTAGTGGTGTCCCCTGGGCCCATCTGTCCTGCTGATGTGGCCAAGGGCATGGAGTGTACCCTCAGTCGTAAATTTCTAACACCAAGGTGGGTGGGAGTGTCAGCATGCTAGAAGCTTGGAAGGCTCTGCAGGGGGATGTGGACAGGCTGGATCAATGATGGGAGGCCAGTGGGATGAGGTTCAGAAAGACGAAGGACTGGGTCTTGCCCTCATGTCATAACAATCCCCTGCACTACTTCAGGCTAGGGGCAGAGTGGTTGGAAAGCTACCCAGAAGAAAAGGTTGACAGGGGCTGAACGTGAACTAGCATGTGCCCAGATGGACAAGAATACCAGTGTCTTCCTAGCCTGTATCAGGGATGGTTTTATGATTTCACTCTGGTAGCCTTCAGTATCAGAAGGTTCAGAATAAAATTCTGAAAATTTTATGTTGAATTTGAAGGCCATTTGACCTTGTTCTGTGCTGACAAATGATCAGACACTTCAGTGAATCTATCATGTAGGAGTTATTTTCCTATACAGTCTGCAGTCACCTCTGCAAGACCAAATTTTCACCCAAGCATGATCTTCTAGAAACTACTTGGCACATCATTTCTGCTTGTAAATAATAAATACAATACTACTGGGTGGAACTACTCAGAGAAGTAAGCTGTGAAATTGGTAATAAGTATTTGCAGTTTCACACTTAAATCTTTCTAAGACTGAATATGTCATTCACACTAGAAAGCCATCTACATCTCCAGGGGCTGAGTGATATAAATGTAAAGCAGTTTATGGTTGGTTTTGTTCTTTTCCAGAAGGCTTCAATTTACTACTTCTCCTGGGAAGAAAAGAGTGTTTTCAAAGGCACAAAAAATGTGTGGATGCCCATCTCTTATTGACATCTTCGAAAGTCTCCATTTAAGTAGAATGATTTACTTAATTCCCATATTTTACTTGATTCTTTACCAAACAGCTTAATTAAGTCCTTAAAAACATTTTTTTTCTCACTATAATTCTGACCATAAAAAAAAAATCATCCAGGACATTTCAGTCACTACCTCTCAAAACACCACAGTTGCAGTAATGCAAGCTCCACTGTTTTCAGCTATTATTACAGAACACCAAAATTTATTTTTATAAGGTTGCTAGGCAGTTAAACCACCTTGAAAGAAATGAACTATCTGTGTGAAAGCATGTACAACAAAGTTATTGATGGAATGCTAAATAAAAAAAAGAATACGTGAGAGCTAAATCCGGAGATATTTACTGGCGCTGTACTATTATATTCCAGCAACACTGACATTTCAGTCTGCAGTTTCCAACAGCCACTGCAATATAATTTAAGCCCCAAAATCAAAACTGTCAGTGCTTTTGGACCCATGAGATGGGGGAAAAGTTGTTTTTAAAGCTGCATTTTTCTTTCCTCCAACTTTCTATGTCTCACACACATTTCCTCCTGGAAAAAGACTTCTTCACTGCCTTTGATACAAAACTGTAGAGCCACAAGAGTTATTTAGGTGTAAAGGGACATTTAGAATTCATAGAATGGCTTTGGCTGGATGGGACATTCAAGATCATCTAGTTCCAAGCCCCAAATTCATCAGTTGCATTTGTTCCAATTTCCTGTGGAAAGCGTGGCCAGTTTTGAAGCAGGATCTGACCTGGAAACCAGAAACACCAGAAGTTCAGAAGGGTTATAAATCACATGAGCATTGTCTCTTATAAAGCTCATAAGTCCCATAAGCTCTTTCTCCTTTTGACATACTGACTTTTTCCTCCTGTGTGTACAGAGTCTGTGGGAATGTTCATTCTGGGCAAAGCAAGCAGGAGAAGGTTTTGCCATGTACATTGTTCCTCAGCCCCAAATTTATATACATTTACTGTAAGAGGTGTTAAAAAAAATCCCCTTTCCCCAAGCCAATGAGTTCTCACAGTTCTTTTTTAGAACTTGAGCTAAGGGACCATTGTTGATATCTAATATTATATTTGAAAATAGATCTACTAAAGCTTGGCTGAAAGGCCAATGGAGGACTATATTGAATACAACAGGAATTTTTTATGCAAAAAATATTTTAAGAATGGAAAATAGAGGAAGTTTAACTTTTAGTATTGTTGGAACTTTTCAAATAATTCTTTACTGAAAGCTAAACATTGAAAATAGTTCAATACCAATGTTTTAGGTTAAATAAAACTTTAGTTTGCAATTATTAATGTCCATTAACAAGATTCATAATAAATGCAAGACCCAAGGTGTGGGGCCAGTCTAGAATGCAATCTTTGGGAATTTTGTCTCTTAATGTATCCTCAGGTCATATTTGTAGATTTTTAGGTCCTCAGCTGGTTTAATGTCCCACGGAAGTCAATTGAAAAAAGCATGATGATGACTCCGTGAAGATAGTTCTACCTTTGTCTCTTGTTACTTAAAGAAAACTTTAAAAAGTGAGGGAAGCAATGAATGATTTATTTTGGTTTTTTTAATAACCCCAGGAGTTGAAGGTGTAAATCTTTTAACGGGAAAACATGCCCTCATGAAAGATACAGGTTAAAATGAACAAAAACTTGGCAGCAGTTTGAGCTCAAAGTGCTGCACATACATTCTCTGGATACAGCTGAGCAGATAAACCCAGCTCCTGCAGAAATGAATAGGAGCTGGCACGTAAGTACCTGTAAGAATCCACACCGCTGCCCGTGATAAAACATCTGGTTTATCATCGGCAGCAGAACCACTAGAATTAAGTAGTTAATACTTCAAAGTGATAAAAAATGTAACTGTAAATTCAACAGAGCTTTCTGCTGGAGACCATGTAAGGACACCATAATAACAGCAAATTGATTCACCTAAACCTTTGCTTTGCATTTGCTGTAAGACAGGATTTTCAGTAAACTACTCCAGCTCTCCTCTGTGTTAATAATAACTACCTCACTGGCTGTTGAATGGGCCATGCTTACAAACACAAGAAAAAAAAATAGAAAAGAGAAAAAGAGAAGTGCAGACATGAAGAAATGTATTCCTTGTTGGAGCTCCCATTTGTTGCAGCTTTATAAAGATAGAGAACTTGGGTCAATTTAATACAGCAGATCCATATAGTGCCTTAATACTACTGTTTTTCTCCTTTACAGCCTGATGAGATATAAGTAATTGAAAAACTACTCCATTAAAACCAAGTAAATGCATTTCATCCTGGCTTTACTCTTTCTTCTCCCTAAAATGACTCTGACTGGTTTCAGTCTTATAGGAGAATTAACTGTGCAGATTTTATAAAGCTCATTGCGCCAGACACTGTCACTATTGTGGTTAATGAGAAGAAGTTCTTGCACAATCCACTCCATAAGGATGGTATGTCACTTGCATAAGAGCTCCAGACTCACAGGAAACCTGTAACAATGTCTCTTCCCAAAGGCAACAAGCACAAGGATCCTCCACACCAGCTGCCTGACAGACTTCAAGAAGTTTGGACATGCTCTCAGACACATGGTGTGATTTTTGTGGTTGTCCTGTGCAGAGCCAGGAGAATGGTTGTGTTTGATGGTCCCTGTAGGACCCTTCTAACTTAGGATATTCTATGGTTCCATCTGTGGTTCCATCTGAGCCCCTGCACTTGCATACATACACAATCCATGCACATCCATACAGTGTTTTCCTCCTACCAGCTGCCTTTGCACACACGCTTCTGTCCATCTACCACAAGGATTTGCAAAGATGAGGACTGCAGGTTTTATTTTTACTTTCATGGCAATCCCTAGCCACAATTCCCTGTTTGAAAAGGCCATTGCCTTAGTAATGGTACAATTAGAATTTTATGCCAGCAGATAATTTCCGTTTTCCAGACCTTGCTGGTCACTTCTGAGACATTCCTGCAGCACTCAGTTCCTTGATGAACTGTGAGTGGAGCAGTTGCAATTTAGCTTGTAACTGTGATCAAAGTTGCAGCATTTCTGAGGTTTTACAGATTTCACACAAATATTGATAGATGTAAAAATAAAATCAAAAAAGCTGAACTGTAAGCTTCACATTTCATGAGGTTTTTCTTCTAGTAATAAAACCACTTACCTGCATATGAAAGAAGGTAAATTCCTTTCCTCTGAAATGGCCTTTTTTGGGTCTCAAAATCCCTAAATGCATTAGATGGAAGACTGAAAAAAAAAAAAAAAAGCAGGAATCTCAATCTTTACTGCAAAATATTGCCCTAAGGTAAAACTGATCCTCTCTGCTGTCACAAAGGACAGGACAGGTCAGACGCTAATTCCCCGGATATGGGGAAGATGGAGATTGCTGTGACAACATTCACAACATTCTCAGTTTTGTCTTCCTATAGATTATTATTTCTCTTTATGTCATGCAGTGCAATCTGTTTTTAAAATGGGGTTCCTACATCATGCAGAATCTGCTCCACTGGGGGTAAAACCACCAGGCCTCATCATTTGCATTCTCCAGTCCATCACTACGGTCAAAAGGCAAAGCAAGGCAGGTTGAGAGGGAGGAGACCTTTTCTGTACCTCTGCCAGCTATAATAAAATGTGATCTGTCTATCCTCACTCCTGGGTGATAACAAGGTGCTTGTAGATCTTCATCCTTTCACTTTCTGCTGCAGAGTGCACTGGCTTCACAGCTGTAAATCAGGAGAGGTGCAGGGCTTGACTCTTTCTACCCCCCTGCCACGCCTCTTCTGTAATTCAGAACAATCATTTAAAGTGTCCATAGAACCAGTTAGCTGCTCCAGATGCTGGCAAAGCAAATGAGTGATGGGCAAAATTAGGGACATTTGGTCACAGGCTTGTATGATGAACATGACCCTTTATGGCGGTCTTGACCCTTATATGGTGTGGGATGTCCCTTGGGTCAGTCAGGATCAGTTGTCCCAGCTGTGTCCCCTCCCAGCTCCTTGTGCACTCCCAGCCTCCTCTCTGGTGGGGTGGGATGAGCCAGAGGAAAGTCCTTGGCTTTGCTCAGCAATAACAAAAACATTCCTGTGTTATCAGCAGTGTTTTGGTCACACAACTAAAACACAGCCCACTCCAGCTACTATGAAGAACATTAAGTCTACCCCATCCAAAACCAGTGCACCTGGCCACATGTGTTTTGAAGTCATTAGTTTAAATAGACATACATTTATTTAGAATAAAAGTACCATGCCTGGGATGGAGTAGCAATGCAGGAGCTATGCGTCGGCCCCTCTGTCACAAGCTTTCTGCAGGCATATGAATTCAGTTTGTAAAACAGACATCAAGCAGCCATAAATGCAAGCAAAGCAGTAAATTCCTTTTTCTCAAATATAAAGGGTGGAGCTTTGTGAAAATAACTCTGTATACCTGATGTCCTCTGTCTCTCCTCAAGCTTTAAACTTCAAACAGACTATTTGGATTTCCCCAGATCAGTCTGGACTATGAATTTCAGGTGGGGCAAATAAAACCCCTATAATTACAATATTTTCTTTGTAAAGGATTTACCAGCTTTCTTTAGATGGCAAACAATGGCTCAGCTCCTGGAAGAAACCCTGTGACCTCTCATTTATGACCCAGATCTGCTGACAAAATCAGCATTGACAGAGAAATAGGTATTTTGTATGTCCACAGATGTGAGAATCAAGCCTCAATTCCAATTAGATTTGGTTTTTTTCTCTTTTCATCACACCTGGCAGACTGAGCATATTGACAGAAGCCAACTTTTAGAAAGGTAAGGAAAATAGTTGGCTTTGTCATGCTCACCAGTCAACCAATGTTCCATGCTATCTATTAATGTTAATCTGGCATGTCCATCCCCAGATGTGAATTTCTGAAAATTCATAGATCCTGGCAGCACTTTCTCCAGATTTCTCAGCTAAGCTGCTGGAAATAGTGGGGGAAATACATGCCATAAATTAAATTGCAGTGCATACTAGGCCAGGACTTTGGGAGTTTACTCAGGTCTATCAGAATATTTATGAAGCACAAAGATGTTCAATAGTTCTCAGGGTTTATATATATTACCACTGAGTCCAACATTCTGGATTCAAGCATAAGCATGGGATGTGTGTTCCCACAGCCAAAGAGATAATGACTCCAACTGGAAACATGAAACCAGCTCACAGGGCCAGATGCTCAGCTGCAGTAAAGTAAGGTCTCTCCGAATGACAGAGTTATGCTGTTCTGTATTTCAGGACTTTAATGTTTGTCAGTGTAAAATGATAACAGCAAGTGTCTCTGGGCAGCTGGCATAAATTATCATAGTTTCAACCTTCATAGGATCTGTCTTATGATGTAGTTTTTCTCTAACTCATGTACAAATGAACTGCAACTGAGCAGAGGTAAACAGGAGTTTATCCTGCTTCCCATCTTGCCAGTGATATAACCTTCCTCTCACAAACCTTCCTCTCACACCCTGGGTAACTTATATAGCTAGAAGTAGCATTGGAAGCAGAAAATCTGTTTATTGTCTAATTCCAGGAAGAGTTTGCAAAGCCAGAATCATAAAAAAAGTAAAAGCGACAACAAAAAAAACACCCCAGGTTTTAACTTGTAAACTGAGCACATCTCATATGTAATTAGGGAACGAAAATAAATTAACTTTATAACCTAAGGGTGACATTCTTAAAGATTATAAATCTGCCTGAGATCTCTTGAAAAGATGAAGACTATCCCAGTAGAAGAGATTAGCATTTTCCTCACTTTCATATGGAAATATTTAAAAACAGGAACACATTGTCTTGTCTTAGAAAAAGGTTGATCAGCAAGCTAACAGCTCTTCCATTCTCTTAATTTCCTGCTCAAAATCCTAATCTCAGAAAAGCATGAATCCACAAAGGTGTGTGGTTTATGTGGTTATGAAATTAATGTTACACTCTGACTCCCTGAATACCATCCACTTCCTTACCTTTTCTTCACTATAATAGGAAATTACAAGCCCTGATCAAGTCATTACTCTCAGATGATTATGAATTAGCTGACCACAGGCCACAGAGAAAGGCAGCATGTTCTAGCAGACCACAAGGTCTTTTAGTCAACAGAAGTATCGTAATATTCTGATGTGTAGCTGGACATTTCTGCTTGCTTAGGAGTCAGGTGTTTCATCTTTCCAAAAAAGAAATGTTCACATAAGGAAAAAAAGAGGACATCTCTTCCTACACTTAGCAAAGCAATGTTATTTGCTAGAGGCTATCCGTGCAATCACAGCTTTTTTTTCCTCTTCTGCTGACTGACATAATAATACTTTCTAATGCAGGAAATACTAAGACAGCCCATTTCAAGTATAATGGAGCATGGAGTAAATCAAATACTGAGTGTTCCACCATATAAATTCCCGTCTGCTTCCAGGAAACAAGTGAGGAAGTGCCAACATTTCCCTGAATCCCTGCAGGGAGTGCAAGACAGCAGCAACAACATCTCTAAAGAAGAAGGAAGTATCTCCATCCTCTCCTCCTTTCTACTGCTTCTTCTCACTGCTTCTTCTTAATGCTTGTACCACTTACAACTTGAACACATCCAAAGCAGCCCTGCAGGTTTAACCCACTCAGAGGACTGAAATCTATCCCCTCTCCATCTACTCATATTTTATTAATTTCAGTTAGTTAATGTGCTTCTGTGTCTCGCAGGCCAGGCTGTAGCAGCTGGCACAGCCCGTGCCGTGCGTGGGAGGGATTGTTGAAGATCTGAGTGGGGCTGGGCCAGGCTGGGCTGTCAGAGCCAGCACATCAAAGGCCCATCTGACAAACCTTCCCAAGAGATGTTGGTGAACAAACACAGGGCAAAGGGGGCAAAGAAGTTTTCCTTTGGTGTTGCCATTTGTAGGGATTTCTTGGCCTTTTATAGGGGATTTAAAGAGAAATGAGTCTCCTTACTTGAGGGAAATGTGGAAATGCTGAAACAGTATTCATTGCAAAGGTGGAGAGTAAGACTGTGAGCACTGTTCTTTCACAAGAAAACCTTGAGACCCCCCCTCATGGCCTAGGAGATGTGAAGTGGGCTGGATACACCATCTCCCTCCTAATTCTTCCAGACAGCGTGGAGGAGATATTAAATTTACTGTGTGGTTGCTCTAAAAGTGTGGGACACGGAGATGCCCTTAAGATGTCAGAAGTTGACAGTGTGGTATATTGTAGGCAGATGCATGGAAAAGATGAATCAGTTCCACTGCTGAAGCTGTGTAACAGCAAAATAAGTTTATTCTGCTTTGCTGAGAGTCCAGAAACTTTAGGAAGGCTGGATGCACTGGTTCAGGGTCAGTGTCCTGCTGTCAGGGGCACACAGTTGACTGATGTCCCAGCACGGACAGAGGGTCCTGGCATTTGCCTCTAATGTGGTGTGGAGAATAATGGATTCATCTCCAGGGATGTCAATATACACAGCAATGAACCTTATGGAGACATCATTGGAGGCTGGTAAAGAGCAGAATTTAAGCCACTAATTTGAAGTGGTTTAAACTTCCACCTTCCAAAAATCAGTATTTTCCATGTGTTTTAGCAGTTGTCATCTTGTGCAGCTTTTTTAATTATAGCTTTGCGCCTGCTTTTGAAACTCTGGTTCTGTTACTATTTAATCTGATTTTGCAAGGTCACCAATAGGCCTATCTCAGGTCAAAGATACCATTGCTTCATTTTGGGAAGCACAGGAAGTACAAGGAAGTTGGAAAGAAGAGACGTTCAATATTTCTGCATCATTAAACTAAGTAAAAAAAAAAGCAATGTGGTTTCTGCAGCATAATCCCAGCCTGATTTTGACACAATTTTTAATAATCATCCATGAGTAGTGAGAGGGCCTGAGTGAAATTAGTTGGTTAGTCAGAATACGACCTGACACCCTGTGGGTCAGGGGGTTGGTAGCAGTCCCATTAAATGGTGGCTGCTCCTCCTGCAGTGACAGATGTGGTTCTGCTGAAGCAGTGATCCTGTAGAAGAGTGGAATTTTCCTCTGAAGGTTCAGCGGTGGTATAGATGGGCATGGTCTTCCTCTGGGAATCCAGTGGGAAAAGCCTGCTCTGGTGTCCCAAAATGTCTGATTATATCCAGGTAGGAATGCTTGGCTCCTCCCCCTGGGCAGAGCATCTCACAATGGGATGATGTAATTTTATCAGTAGTGCAGTGAGGCCCATTAACAGAAGATATCTCCCCGGAGGGAGGATTGGTTGTGGAGAAGATAAAGAAAACTGCCCAATTAACAGAAGATAACTGCCCCACCTTTAACAGATGGCAAATAGAATAAACACTTATCTTACAATCCAAGACAAAGGCACAGCAGATAGGTCAGAAGGAAAACTAGGTGGGTCTTTTTTCCTCTGTTTTCTGTAACAGGTTTGAAAAACAAGCTTACATGAAGGGTAGTCTCAGTGGACTTCAGGTCAAGGAGATCAGGGCACATGTTTGTCTACATGTATGTGATGCCAATAGGAACAGAAAGGGAACCCTGTGGACAGTGAGGAGCCTTTACCAAAATTGTTATGCTGCTTATTGCAAATTTCTCATGGTAATTCCTCTTCACAGAGGAGTGTTAAAGACTGCCTGGAACAAAGATAGGGTTTCAAGTACCCATTTTCTAGACGTCCTGCCATCATGTCGGATGTGCCCTTCAGATAGCACCTTATCAGGTCACTGCCATAATGTTGGAGGGCAAAACACAAGAGATTTGAAATACTTTCTACTTGCAGAGATGAGGGTGCCCTAAAGCAAGATTGTCCATCCCTTCTCTCCAGCCTATCCCTTGAGTTATCAAGCTGAACCAAGCCACCCTTGCCCTTGACAGAATAGGTTGCTCTTTTTAAGAAAGAGGTGGTATTTAAACACATCTCCTGATAAAGAGGTTCTCACTGGCTCTCAATTACTTCCAGCCCTTTCTTTCTCCAGTGTATTATTCCCCTCCTCTGGTCAGCTTTTGCAAGAATTCAAGGGACCATGCTCTAAGTGGGAGCAGTGAAATTAGTAAAATCAAATTAATAAGTGAAACATGAAATTGTAGTAACATTCAAATAGGAAGCAAAGTGAGCTCGTGAACAATGAGGATCCACTGCTCACTATGGATCTCCACTGGGTCTGCAGCTTTAGCTGGGGCACCTCAAGAAGGAAGTCACTCTTTGATCACCTCTTCCCAAAGTAATAATGGCAACTACCTCAACCCATACCAGCTTCACACAACTTGCTCATCCTAAACCTATTGCAACAAGAACCGAAGCTCAGTTGGAGTACTCAGTAATTCAGCTACTTAATGTTAATTTTAGTCAGTTGTTCCTCTGGATCCTAGAGAATGGAGTGACTATTCATTAGCCTTGGTGTGTACTTTGAAAACAGATACAAATTAAAACTCTTTTAAAATGCAAAATGTTATTTGCCTACGTGCTGCTTTCATTGAGCAAACAGAAGTTAAGGGCAAGGATGAAAGCAACTGCTGTACATAGGCTGCATGAGGATGAGATCTGAAATCCAGCTGCTGCAGTGCCAGTCCTGCCAGCCTGCCTGGCTGGAGCCCTGTTCCTGACAAGGTGGCCTTGATCAATAGTGTGCCAGGTACAGACTGAACAATGCAGTCCACAGTGTTTCACTATAAAATTCAGGTATTGGTTGAAAACTTTGTTGTTTGATACAGTGGTACAGATCCCAAGGAACATGTATTCCTGTGTAACATGCCAATTCAATACAGTAGTGCCTGTGATTTCAGCACTCCATATCCTGGCTCTAGGAAAGATGAGAAGTGGCTTCTGCTGCATGGGAGGGATGTTACTTCCATTCCAGGAAAAGAGCATGGTGATCTTACTGTTGCTGGATTGCACCTCAATTCCTAGAAGTAAAAAAGGAGTTGACACCTCTGTCTCCTCATGTGTGGCACAGTGAGTGTACACTTCCAATTACTTCTTAAATCAAAGCCCGAGTCTCACAAATTTGTATTAAACCAGGTTTGAGTCAAGGCACCAGCAAAACAGGTGATTGCACAAAGGTGTTCTGCTCTTACCATCAATGCTCAGGTTAGAAAAAAGGTGCTGCCAAACAACTGAAACAGCAAGAGCAAATAAGATTTTCCACAAAGCCACAGCCTGCTCCTCTTCTCATTTTTTTTCCCAGAGAGCACACCTGATTGCAGGCAATAGCAAAGCCAGGCAAGGAAAATAAATGAGCTGTAGAATCCCTGGCATGCAGCTCATGAGGTGGGTGGAAGTTTGGAAATGTGCTTGATGAGCCTCTGAGTATGGCAAGACCTATAGAAAAGGAGGCAGAAGCAGTTACCAGGGCGAGGGAACGGGGGTTTGCAGTGACAGGCTTATGTAAGTGTTACAGTGGGGATAATTTTGATGAGGAACAGAACAAAGTCTGGAAATGCTGGTGGCCCCTACCTGTAAAAGAGTGCAAAGAAGAAGTTACAAAGGGTAAAAAAATAACAGAATGAGATGTGATTCCTGACTTGAAAATACTCTCTCATTAAGGCTGTTGGCCCAGGAACTCAGAGGGAGTGTCTTCCCTATTCCCCTTCCATAAAGGAGAAAGCCAGCATCGCTCAGAGATTCAGGAAGCAATGGTACCTCATTGCTCAACCACCCAAGGAATGGTACCTCAAAAGGCTCAACCACCCAAGGAAGACACAAGGCGTCTGTGCAGGCTATAAATTAAATTAAATCAAATCAATTCATATATCCGAAAAAAATTCTCCAGCAAGTGCCTATGCCATAGGGAGGGAGTTCTGGTGACACCCAGTAACTTCTTCACAGCACATGACAAAGTGGTCTTCCAGAGTCACACACCTGAGGCAAGCTCACTGCCACTTGCCTCTCTTACCACAGCCCAAAGAGTTTGTGTTTTCCAGTGTACCCCTGTTTCGATATACAGACCTTTCAATGTCAGACAAGCTTTGGAAAAGACCAAGAGAGGAGCTGCCTCACAACCTTCAAGTCTCCCTTGCAGCATTTCTCTTCTGGAAAGACAATAAGGTGTGACTCATATTAGCAGGGAACCCATCAGAGGACCTCTTCTTTTTCTGTTTAGGTGGGGACAATTACTCTGTGTAAGAGCAGAAAGAAGAATCATATGTGATATAAATCCAACCCACAAAGTGTGTTAGCTCAGCGTTGTACCCAAGGTTACCATCTTTGCTAAGTTTTTGCCACCAACACAACTCACAGCCTCCATCCCAGAGTGAGCTTCAGCCCAAGCTGTTTGAAAGTCTGCCAGAACTTGTTCCCACCTGCCTGTGTGTGAACATGGCACAGAGAAAGCTTCCTACGCACAGTCCACCTGAAGTTTGGGGAAATGAAGGCTGTAGTTGGGAGTATTCTTTCCCATATCCGTAACTCATATTTATGAGAAAGTGAAATCTGGGAAGGTGCCATGGGTAAAATGACAACATTTCATGTTTAAAAATTTTCTGAACTATAAGTAGCTGTAAATGGAATTGCTTACTTTTTTTTATAATCCCAACAAGGATTAACTGATTCCTTCACACAGACTTAATTTTTGTTTAGGAGTTTTTTGAAGGAAGATGGTGGAGGAAGAGATAAAGGAAATATCTTTTATCTGTCTGGTAGTTATTGATCAGAACAGGTAAAACCTATTTTAGAATTTTCTAAGAGTAAGGGATATTCATCCCATTCACATGGTCTACTCTCAGAGACAGCAAGTATGAAATTTCAAAAATATCACATCACCATTAGAAACAATATTCACCAGTACAAAATAAACCCCTTCCGTCCCGCTTAAAAGTCAGATACTTAATACCACTGTAAAGCAGAAAAGTCTCATTGCAACATGATTCTTTTTAACATCCTGTTTTCATTTCTTCCCTGCTTAGTATACGTGCAGTGTTTGCTTGTTTATAATGTCAACAAGATAGAGCTCCTCAAGGGAAAGAACGTGGAAAATGCACCAAATCTGGCACATCAAATCTTCCACACACATATGCATCTAGTTAGCCCTGTGGGGCAGGAATTTTCTCCTGTGCTGAGGACCATGAGCTGCCTCAATACTTTGAGAGGAGACTTGGAAGCCATTCTCTGACCACTCCTAAGGCAATAATTCAATTCATTATTTTCTCCTCACCTTTATTCCTTCATCATAATTTCTGCCTTTGTCTGGTGATCACAAACCTTCTCCAAGTTCACCATGTCAGTCTCAAAAGAAAACCATTCCACTTGCTAATCAGAAAAGCAGAGAAGTCAGTGGGGCATTTTTTGAGGGGAAGGCCCCTTCTTGAGCAGCTGCCCAAAGGAACAGAATTACACAGATCTTATTTATAAGAGTGATGGTTATGTATGTGAAAATGCAATAGTAGGGCAAAACTAATTTGCCAGTTAGCACCAGTCTTGTTTCTTACTGTGGATTCTACAGAGGAAAATGTACTCTCATTGAAGAAATTGTTTCTCAATGTGCAGCTAAGTGCCCTGGTGTCTCTCAGGAGAAGGGAGTGTACAGGGCCTGTGAAACTGATGTAAAAATGGTATTTATAGAAGCACTTTTTACTCATGTCAACTTTGTGAGCCATTTAGTTTCACCACAACCCCTTTTTCACTGCCTTACTGGCAATTATTTAAGTAGCAGCAATGCTGCAATTCTCTAGGACAGGGAGCAATAATCTATATGACCAAAACTAAGCTCAGGCATTGACCTCAGTGCCAGTTAATTCCCAGTGGATGTAGGGATAGGCAAAGTTCTGGGTGAGGCTTATACCCTCTGCCTGCATTGTAGGTCACAGAGATTTCACCTATTAATAAAGGTTCCTTCAGAAGATGATGAAGACCAGGGAATCAAGCCAAACATATGCATATTTTCCTGTCCTTCTCTAACCTATTTTTATCCTTCTATTGGGAGCCTGGTACTTTCCCTGGACTGATGCTTTCCTAATCATCAGCTTATCCTGGCGCTCTGTTTCACCACACTGGCAGAAATGCCTTTCTCTTCTGAGGCAGGATGGTGGGATAAGGGCCATGAAATTACTGATTTAAAATAAGGAAATTTTCAAAGGTCCCATATGTCTCCCTCTATCTTTCCTCCCCTCTCCTATCACAACTAGGCCTGCATTTTCCATCAACTTCTTCTGATTTGAACTTGGAAATGGTTGGAAGTTTCTCCTGGAAAGAACTTCAAGGCATTCACTGAATACTTTTCACCTCCCTGAGAGGGGCAGAGCAGTTCCTGAAACATTAGAGAATAGTATTTAAGCTGCATCTGTGGCTGACCAAGACCTGTTGGGTAAATCAGATGTGATAGTAAACACCCTTTGTATTTCCAGAACATTTTCTGACCTGGACATGAAAACCTTGGACCCTTGGAAAGATAACCCTTATGATTACATCCTGATGGATTATTGAATGTAAAGTTTCCTCTACTCTCAACCATGATCTATCAATTCCTTTCACCTCACTTCTGCTCACTAAGCATGGCAAAGAGGGGCAGGACCACATCAGACACCACCACCTTGATTAAGGTTCCTGATGACCAACAGGAACTCCACAAATATATCAGACATTTGGAACATTTCTTTATTCACTGCTAACTTTCAAGAAGCTTCTTTGTTTCTGCCACAGTGTTTGTGTGTCCCTTCTCTTGCTATCCCTGTCCTTTACAGTAAGCACAGACCCAGCAATTTACCCAGTAGTGCCTGGAATTACTCTCCACAAAAGGAGGCTGCGTTTCACCTTTGCGTAGTTTGCTTTAATCAGAGACTTCTGAAAGCTGACGTACGCCTCCTTTGAAGCTCACAGATGTGCTGGGAAACTCATTCCACTCAATTCTATGAACACCCATTGTGGCTCAGGGCTGTGGTCAAGCATCCTTAATGAAAAGCTGTTTGTGCAATACATTTCCTGCTGATCACGAACAACACCTCCTTGGAAAATAAACACACTAAAATAAAAATCCCAGGAAGATTTCAAGTTTATAGACTCTTCCATGGTAACTGAACTTTGAAAACTACAAACTCCATCTCAATGCAGCCAGAAGACTCAAGTAAATGATGACTGAGAAGTGTCCCTGATAAGACGTAACTGTTTGTGTTGAGCAGTTTGTTCATTTTTCCACTGCAGAATTGTTTCCAAGCATGGTAAAAGAAAAAAGTGTTTCCATTTTACTTTCTCTCTTCTCTCATAACCCATATCACAACTCCCTGACTCCAAACAGTACCAGCACTGAGTTTCTCAGAGCTGTGTCACTTTCTACAGCAGTTTCATGCATATGGGCTATTGAATGTTTTGCTTAGCCAAGGGGAAAGGGTGTGATACACACTCATCTGAGTGTACTCACTTTGAGTTTCATTGAAAGGGAAACATTATCACATGTGCAGTGACAAGCAGAAATATTCCTCAGTCCTTTACAAGCCTTGCAAATTGCCTGGGGTGCCAGTGCTAGAGCAGCTTTCTGTCACAACATCCTCAGGAAAATGGAGCATAGTGATGCATAGGGGCCATGGACTTTAGCAATCAGGTCATGTTAAAAAGTGGAGTCTTTAGCACCCTCTCACTGGTCAAACCTTGTTCTTTCTTAACTCTTGGGTTTAATGAGGATACATCCTTTTGTCTTCAAGTCTCTCTAAGTTACCAGAGAAAGCATAAGAAAGCCTTCTGAAAGCATAAGAGGAAGTTCTTCTAATAACTTCAAAACTTGAGTCGCAAGTTTCAAAATACACTAAAAAATGGTGTCCTAAAGCTGAAAGCAAGGGCTGTGTGTCAGAAAGTTCATAAACTTTTGTTCCAAGGTCTCCACTGTGAAATATTGCCTGGAGACTGGAAAGACTCATCCACTCCTATAAATATCTCCTCTTACTGCCAGTACTAAGGATATACATAAAGGGATAAATGCTCCTGGATACTTTAGACAATAATCCTGCATCAGAAAAAGCTAGTCAAAATGAGAATAGCTTTAACAACTGGTTTTCCTAGCCCAGGCTTCATAGCTGGTTTGTCAGATATAGAATCATTTTCAAATTCTTCACTTAAATGATGCAAAATTTTTCATGAAGAGAAAAGGAGGAAGAAAGGACAGACTTTGAGAATAATATTGCCACTAAAAAGCAGAAGAGGGTCAACCTCCTACACTTGGTGAGCTGCCTGTGAGGAGCATGGAGTAGAAATTGCTGCTGCACAGGATCAAGTGGAGACATCACTACTCTTGTATCCAGCTGTGTGCCCATAGCTCTGATGGGACTGAGCGTGTTTCAGTCCTCACCATCTTACTGAGGGCTCTGCCTTCAGTACCTGCTTTTCTTGCTGCTAGAAAAAAAAAGTTTATTTCCACAGACTTCTTTCAAACTTTTCTGGATTGGACTTGGTCTTAATTTGCACTGTCTCAGAAGGGTATATATTACTACATGAACAGATGGGTGAAGGGCTTAGAGCTTTTTTTGTTTAGGTTTCCTGGTGGTTTTATTTACAATTTTACACTCCTTAGCCTTTGGCTATTTAAAATTCTGCTGTAAACTCACTTTGTTCTTCCTTGTTGCCAACAAAAAGAACTCGAATGTCAACCAGAAACACCACAGACATTTTTTGGCTTGCTTGGACTCCTTGCATGGTTTGGTTTGGTTTGAAGGGAGGAAGGGAATGGTTGGACTGCAATTACCAAACTCTGGCAAGTTTTGTGTTTTGCTTTCCTCAACTCCTGAAATGTAACTTCCAAGAGAAGTAATTTAGCTGAGAGCTTTAGATCTGTAGAGCTCTTTCACTCCAAACACAAATCTCAGTATTTAATAGATTGGGTGGGGTTCGATTTGCAGAGAACTAATTGAAGGAGCTGCAAATGCAGATGTTCAACCCTGATTAATTAGAAGAGCACAAAAGAACACTCTAATTCCATTTCCAAATCAAACCAGTTTTACCACAATTATCTCAAGTACCTCAGAGAAGGTTGAGTTCACATTTAGTCCCTCCCTCCCTTTCCTCAGGGAGGAATGGATAACATTGTGCATAAGGAGCATCAAAATGCTTTGAGCTCTTTATTTGCCGAGTTCTTTGTCTCCCCCAGTAATATAGTATTTTAAAAAGACGTCATTTATATTTTGCAGTTTTCAAAGGTGCTTTCTATACATGTTCAATAGTGTTCAGCTCATGGAGAGTTCCAATTTCCCTGGAAATCTACACACTTTTTTAAATAGCTAAAAAGAAGGAGTTCTGCAAATCTGATTTTGATAGGCGTTTTGAAGATGGGATGCTTCAGAAGTCCATATAACAATTTCTGCCTTCCTCAGCTTTCCAAATGATCAGGGTAACAGCATGAATGGGACCTCCAAAGCTAGAAAACCTAGTTTTTTCTCTGTAACTAGAAAAGGTCTCCTCTCCTGGAGATTTATTGTGTTCCTTGAACAATTCCCATGTCTGCCTATTTCTCCAGCTAGAAGATTTTGGTTCTGCTTTGCTGGTTACACATGTAACGTTTCTGACATATGGTAAAACAACAACACTGGGTCCCTTCCTGACCACACAGTCCTCCTACACCTTGTCATTCTGGGTTCATCTACATCCACCATCAAAATGCAGTTGTCTTTGCAGCAGCTGTTTTAACAAGGCTACAAACAGTACACAAAAGCACTGGAAAAGAAATAAAGAGCTTTCCCAGTTTGTAACTGCAACAGGAATTTCAGGGCAAAGCAAGAAACAGACCATTGTTTTCTAGGTAGTTCTGCAAGCCAGTCTTCAAACAACCACAACTGTCCAGGGCCTCTCATTTTGTGTCTCAATTGAAAGACAGCTGTTGCATTTTCTAAATGGGAAGATAGTTCACCTTGATCCTGGCTTCAGCTGCTGCAGCTTTTTACCATTAAATATAATTCTAAATAAATTATCATCATGGGGAGAAGACAGAGAGTGTTTGAACAAAACAAGCCGTCAATTTTCTACACAGAAGAGAACAACTCTCATCCCAGAGACACTGCTGTGCTGTTGTCTGAAACACAATTTTCACCTGAAATTGGACAAATCATTTGGGAAGTAATTCAAGTTCCTCTAAAGGGAGGATGTATTGCACACAGACAGTGGTGGAGGGATTCAGCACCCACAACTATGTTAACTGTGTGTAATGAATTAGAAGCATCTTGTTTTAATAGGTCCTAATTGCAGCATCTTTTCCCAACATCTCATTTGCACACACCCCAGGTGTTCCACCTCTTAAACTCACCATTAACAAGCTTCACTTTATTCATTCTGTCCCAGTGGCATCCCTACCAACTTGCCCCTTTTGTCTTGGAGCTTATATTCACTCATGATCTAAAGTCAGGAAAACATCTGCCAGGGAGGCCTCCAAGAAAGAATCTGTCTCTAAACACAACACCACCAAAAAATGAGGGCTCCCACATTCAGAGTGTTATGACTGATGTCTCAGTGACTCTCTACACGTCCCATGGCATGGCCAGGGTTTTGGGACAGATGCTCATCAAACTAAAGGCCAAGTTGGGGAATGCATCAATCCTTGCCTAAGACATAGATACACACAGAGCTTTCCACACTCTACATCTAGCATTAAAGGAAATAAAGGGGACTGGAAGCCTAGAGGTGATCTTTGTGAGCAAGTTTGCCCAGTATTTGACCTCTCCAGTGCCTCTTACTCTGAACCAGAGCAGCCTCCTTCCCCACACAAGGATGGCTGAACACCCCACCTCCACCCAGTGTGGTCACAGGCTGATGGGGCTCCACGCCAGCCTCTTGTAAATAACATGCAGACATGATGCAGAAACTCCTCCCTGCCAGCTGTAGACTGTGAAGTGCCATTTCTTGGCATTCCTTTTCTGAGTTTAGTTTGGGAAACCATCCAGAACTGTCCATCAAGTGCCACAGGAGCGAAGGATATAACCCAAGATTGTTGTGTAAACAAAAACTATATAAAGTAAAAACAGATTTTTAGTATGATTTACCTCAGTATCTCCAAACAATGGAAGATTAATCTGAGTTTCATTTTTGTGGATGCATGTGATCAAAATATTCATGTTCCCTGCAATGCTGACATAAACCTGTAATTTTTAAAAATCAGAATACATTATATACAGTGTGATAGATGAATTTCTACCACAGCATTTCTTGCAATTTACTCCTCAAAAAAAATTCCAGGGTTATTTTGCCCTCTGAATATCAATCAAGCCCAGGAGGAAGAAAAGGAAGGAGGATGGATGAGGGAGCAATTGGAGTAACAAGCCTTTCTACTGTAATTTCAGTAACAGATGAGATTGCATCTGCTCCTTTGCTGGGTCCTAAGCAGGCCCAGGGAAAATATGGCTCCTATAGAGTCAAGAATAAACACTGGGTTTATGCACATGAAGACAGCAATAGGGTACAAGGCAGCATGTGAAAGACAAATTTTAGCAGCTAGCTTTGGATCTGTCTTAGGTTTCAGAAACATGTTAAATATAAACTTACTGAAATGCTTTCAGCCCAGCCCTGATTACACTTCAATATGCTTTCCATTAACTGCTTGGTTGTAAAGATTTTGTTTCCAAACCACTTTAATATTTTTTTTAATTCACGACAAGGTATCTTTAGTGAAGTTAAGTATAAAATAATAAGCAATCTTTTTGTGGCTTAGGAAAGGGTTTATTTTGGTTTAGGTTAAATCAGCATGGAACAGATTTAAACTATATTGAAATAAGACATTATTAAATCAGAATAGATACCTACACTGTTCATACAGACATAATTAAAAAGAGCTGCACATGAGTACAATCTCATGTGGTCCAAGCATGTGTGTTGTACTGATCTAACGACAGCAGTATAACATGATACAGCCTGAAACATGAGAGGCACAATGCTTATTAAAAGGTTACTTAAAGCAGTAGGTCTAATTCCCTGGGAGAAAATTTGTCTATGTGTTTTTTCTAAGTTACCCCTAACCTCCAAAATAATTACGAGCACCAAACCTACGTGAAGCAAAGCTGTACTTGGGCACCCCTCATGGACTAGAGCCAGGTGACAGAACAGACACAGAAGAGCAGAGACACACAGAAGGACAACAGAGTGCTGTGGAAGTGGTGGTGTCTCCATCATCACTCAGCTAAACACAGAGTGCTGTGAAAATGCTCTCCTTTCTCCCACCACCACACCTCCCATGGCTTAGTTCTATTGAATTATATTGTGTTTTGTCTCCCAGACACCTGAACAAGAATTAGTGCTGCCTCATTGCACCTATGTGCTTAGCCAAGCCATCTCAGTATTTCCAAGGTCAGTGTCTACACTCTTCTAAGGTTGTTGATCCTTTGGTTTGTCTTTAGAAAAGCAGGGGAGATAAACTTCCAAAGCAAAGATAAAGGACAAAAAACCAGAAAAAATAAAAATACATGTAATTTTTTATATAATAAAAAAGACGGAGGTCAGTTAACCTTGGCTGAAATATACTGCCATTGTTCACGCCAAAAAAAAAAACTCCAAAAGACAACCAAACAAAACTCCAAACAACAAATAAAACTCCACCTTATATTTGGTGGTGGTGGATTAGTTGGGCTTTTTATCTTTTATCCACAATGCAGACAAGGACACCTGCTAGAGAGACTTTACCTTCCCAAAGGCAGTGACTTCATAATTTTCATATTTTTAGTGTGAGTAAGCTACCTCTGTCTCATCCCATCCATTTGCACAACCACCTCTATCCTCACAGCAATAATGAGCTGCAACTGACCTGCTGGTAGGTGATGAAACAACTTGGATTTGTGCACTGAGCAGAAACTGATTTTCTTTTTTTGTGTTTCTTTCCCCTACCCCATCCTATGCAGACAAAACTGCATTCTGGTTCACCAGCTGATTGCTCTTCATGGTTGGTGTACAAAATCACAAGGTTAGCCCTGCTAGTCTTGCTATCTTTTGCTTTTAGCCTTGCAAAAAGTCCACAGGAACTGCATCACCTTGAGCTGGTCATTGCATGGTGGTGGAAATCATTTGCCATGAGGTCTTTAAAACATTTGACAGTCATTAACTGGTTGGATGTCTGGTGTTTACTACTGTGGTGAGTTGACCCTAGCCAGCAACCCGGTCACTCACTCACTTCCTTCCCCTCCAGCAGAACACAAGGGAGAGAATCTTAAGTACAAAAGCTGAAAACTTAAGGAATCAGACAGTTCAATAAGTGAAACAGAGCTGTGCTCAAGAAAAGCAAAACAACCAAAGCGTTCATTACTTTCATGGAGTGTCGGATGTCCAACCACTTACTAGAAAGCAGGGTTTCATCACATGTAAAGGATACTTGAGAAGACAGATATCATAACCATGAATGTTCCCATCTTCCTTCTTATTTCCCCCAGTTTTATTGATGATCATGATGCCATATGGTCTGGAATACCCCTTGTATCAGTCAGGGTCAGCTGTCCTGGCAGTGTCCCTTCCTTACTCCTTGTTACCCCACAGCCTCTTCATTGGTGGGGTGGGATAAGGAGCAGAAAAGGCCTTGGCTCTGTGTGAGCTCTGCTGAGCAGTAGTGGAAACATCCCTGTGTTACCAACACTGTTTTGGTCACAAATAAAAATGCAGGCTGACATCCCAGCCAGAACCAGTATAACAACCATGTTTGTATCTGTTTTCTTTCCTTTTTTCCTATTCTGCCTGCTTCATCTCAATTTTGTATCTCAGCTGTTTTGGACAAGGTCTGTCTTTATCTGATATTTAGCTGCAGATGAGGTAGACAGTACAAAAAGCTGACAGTGGCAGAAAAATTATTTTTTAAAAAGTAGTTAGGAGAGCCATGACTTACTTTCCTTTATTTATTTGTTTTATTGTATTTTGTTTTTAGTACATGCAGAAGTGTCTGTTAAGATGGGGAACAATGTTGTATCAGGTGATATAGAAGTGCTTACTAAGGAAAAGGCTATGCCTCTATGCAATTTTAATCTAAGTACACAACAGGAGAAAGGTGAACACAGCAAGTCATTCTGCAGAAGCTCTGCAGTCTCAGTTCGTTGCCTTACTCAGTGATCCATGCTGCCTCTGCTTTGAGCCATGAGGTAACCTCTGCCTTTCCCAAAAGCTGCCAGTTTTCACACTTCTTTTCCAAAGGTCTTTGTTATCTGGAGATAGGGTTTGGAAGTTGTTTCTATAGAAGTCACCAGAATGAAGAACTCTGCTTGAGAGGCATTTAAATGTCAGGTGCTTCCCCTAAGAGAAAATAAGACACTGTGTTTGGAAGAATCTTTGAGTTCTATTTATAGTCAGCCTTGCCAGCTAAATGAAGACCTATGTACAAATATTTTCAAGAAGTCCCATGAACTCTGCTAGCAGATAACAAATCTTGTCTCCTTCTTCCCATGAAGATGTGATTATTTTTTTTTCCCTGAAGCAGGAAAAAACCCTTAAACTTGAGAAAAAGTTGATTCATAATAATGAAATGGGGAAAATAGAGTGCATAGTTTTTTCAGTAGCAGAAGTATAGCACATTGACTGAGTTTCTCTGTGGGTGCTGGTTTTGCCTGCAGATTTACCTGAAAAAAGGAAAGACATGAAGCCAATAAAATACTTAAAGCCACATTTGGAGCTTTAATCATGTGAACAGTCTCCTCTAAGCCTTGGAGTCGTCATCCTGCACTTCTGAAGATAATTGGAGTTTTATTATACTGAAGGAAATTGAGAATATTAAACATGATTTAGGGATGCTGCCTGTGACGTGGGAATCAGATGTATTTCTTCCTCCTGACTCCATGACCTCAGTCAACTCACTGCATCTCTTGGCTTTGTACCTCTGAAAATGGAATCAGTGAGCCCTCCCTTCCTTCTCTAGAAAGAGTATTTCTAGAGGAAAATGTGGTGTGTCAATCTCCATGGCCACTCAGGCCTGAGCTTCTGTCATAAAACCACCTGTAATAACTTCCAGTACCCGTAATGTAGAATTTAGACCATTAGTGCCTGAGCTGAGACCACCAGTTCCTTTTGTGTAAGCTGTCAAAAAGCTGTCAAGGTGACCTACTGCAGAGCAAAACTCTCTGCCAGTGACAGTTTCCTGGGTCATCCCACCTGCCTGTCCCCTGCCTCCACCCAGGTTCCCCTCTCACGGCTACATTTCTGGGGTTTATTCAGCAGCTAGACAAGAAATAGGACTGTGCTTGTGAGCCATTTCAAAGTAGAGGAAATAATACCAAGGGGAGGCACAATAACTATCTGCAGATAGAGAAAAGAATGTTGCACCAGAGGACAGGAAGCAATTATTATCATTAGTCAGCAATGATAGAGAAAGAAGTAATTAAACTTCAGCTGCATCAGGGAAAATTTTAGACAGAATATTAGAGAAAACAGCTGAAAAAAAGACATGCCTGTGCTGCCAAGGAAAGTGGTGTTGTCACTCTGGTATTCAAAGTCACATTTCATGAACACAGTTCTCTAAAGAGGCTAAGAACACACTATGCCTAACTCAGCATTCTTGGAGGCTGAGATGGGAAAACATTTCTATTCATGGGAGTAGCTAAACATGCTTAAATCCCATTCACATAATCTGAAAAGCCAAAGAATTTAGGTAGAACTGGAGCTATTGAAGGGCACTAGATGTCGTGGGAGTAGATGTGAATCCTCCCCAGGCACCAATATTTTTCCCAGTACAGGAGGACTGGTGAGTATCTGCTACAATGAGCCTTCAGCTCAAATGAATGCTTGTAGAGCCAGACTACCTGTACCCAGACTGTCACCATACAGTTGAGACTTCCTCAAAACAAGCAGGAGGTTATGGAGCAAAGGGAGCACAACCCCCATTCCAGCACAGTGTAAGGACAGGAGAGAGGGAACAGATGTTCCCTGTGGCTGTGACAGAAGAGAGGAGCCTGATCACGAGAGCAATGGGGGAGACTCTTTCCTTTCTACCACTCTGCTTTAGCTTTGCAGAAGGAATTACCCTTGAGGGTTACTCCAAGCAGAAAACAAGTTTATATATTCTGAATTCTCTCTAGAAGAGCCTCTATCCTCAGGAAAAATGCATGAAAGAGAAGGGCAAGTCCTCTTCCCCTCCTTGCTAAAGTTCAGGCAAGGGTAGGTCACAGCTTTTCTTTCTGTTTTGAGGTCCCTTCCCTGTCACAGTCCTGCTTGCTGCAACCTCAAGTCGGGTGCAGCCGGGGGGAGCGTGGCAAAAATAGAGGGAATGGGAACAATGGAATTGCCCAAAAAATAAAGAACTTTAATAGCAAAATAAAAAATGCAAAAACTGTACAATCTGAGGGGCAAGCTCCAAAGACGAGGGGCGTGGCAAATGTAACAATGTATAGATGTTCTGAGGGCAGGGGTCCAATCACCAACATGAACTCAGAACACGACCTTACATGTGACAGGTCCCGAACCAACTGAGAACAAGAACCAGAAACGTGACCTAATATAGAATAATGCCATTAACATACCCACTCCCATGACCACACTCTTCTCACCATGACCTGACCAGATATCTCCCTTTCAGTATCCTGCTTCCCACGGTCTCATGTTGATGCCTCCTGTATATGCCACTGAGGCTAAACCACTATTCATCCCAGCCAGTTGTATTCCCACACTTCCCATGTTGTGCATGAGGTGGAACAGAGAGACAAATTACAAGGAACTAGAATTAGTATTTAGAGTAAAATCAGAAGGAAGGAGAGAGAGAGCATGTAGGCTTAATGGCATGGTTTCTACTGCCCTACTGTCTCTGCATTTCATTCATTTTGCTAATCCACTGGAGAAATGGCTCACTGGCAGGCAGAATCTTGAAGTAGCCATTTAAATTTGCTTGATGGCCCCCAAGGCAAGTCAATTTTCAGTCTGACTGGCTTTAATCCCAGCGGAGAGCCCTGCCATGCCATTACATGGCACAGCAGGAGTAAGAGTGGGGAGGCAATCACATTACAGTACCATTCCATTTAGCCATAATCTGTAAGGATCTCATGAAAGCATCAACCATTATTACGACTCCTGATGTCCTTCAGGCAAAGTCTTTGTGGGGAAAAGGAAGAGAAAAAAAAAATGTCCACCTGTCAAAAGGAGACAGGCCCTTTCATTCAAGGGAAAGGGAGGTGAAATGTAAAAGTGACACAATATTATTTAAACATCCTATTACTAAAATTACAGTTCATCTATATAAAACTGAGCTATAGGACCTTAGTCTGTCAGCTAGATTGATGTACCTGCCGTGGTCACAGAGATGCAACGAGCTGAGGAAGCATTTGGGAGACAGAATTTGCTGTAAAGGTTTCCAGCCTCAGTCCATCATGCCTGGTGTCCTTCCCATGGCACTAAATAGCTGCAGGAAGCGATGCTGAAGAGGGACAGGATGGCTTTTCCTCAGCCCATTGCTGCTACATTCACATCCATAGGCTTGAGGCAACTTTCGCATAACCACAGCTGGTTTGGGGCCAGCAGCTTTATTCAGAATTGTATTTAAAATCCATCTCTGGCACATGACTCTCTGACCTCTTGTGGCAGATGCAGGCTGATTGCACTCTGTGTGTGGAAATAGCTGGCATCAGTGGCTGCAAATCTGCACAGCTACTCATTAAAGTGGCCAGCTCCAAGACGGAGTGTAGATGAACTGGACAGGGTATTTGGAGAATTGCTCCTATTTCCACACCTGCTTTGGACATTTGGTAAACCAAGTCAGATTTTTGGCCTCTGTTTCTCTGTTTGTAAATGAAAATTCCTGCCCACGTGTGTAAATGGACTGGCAAATGCAAACGGACACAAATGGGATCATGGATACAACATATCATCTTACCATGAGGCAAGGGAAAACAGTCCATTTCTGTGGGCTTTTTCTCCCTTTTTTTAGCAGTAATATTTTGTGAACTGGCTCAAGGAATATCAAAGCTGCAAGTAGAACTAAGGAATCTCAGTTTGGGATGGTGGCATACAGAGGAAAACCAGCAGGATCCAAAGAAAGGGCACATGGAGTGCATCCATGAAGATGACTGTTTTCCAGAGATGCAGGACAGGGCCAGGGAGAAGCAGGGATGACACAGTGGCAGGACTGAAAGTGTTATACATTGGCACTCAGCCTGTAGGAGAGGATGCCAAGAATGGCTGTATTTCTTAGGAGGGCATTGATCCAGGAGATGATGTGTAGTACCAGTGAAGCAGCTGACAGCAGTCCAGGGCATCTGAATTGTGCTGGGACTCCTGATTCTCAGGGTAGGATGCACATGGAGCACCACAGCAGGAAGTCTAGGCATACCAGAGGGGTAATGCTGGGGATGCTGAGGCACAGCTGCAATGGCTGTTGGTGGCCTGGGGTCCAGGGGAGCTCACTGAGTTCACATGGAGGACAGGCCACCACTCCCTCAGCGACCATACCCAGCGACCTGGATGCTGCAACAGAAATCTCTGGCAAGAAGAAGACAATCAAGGAAGGAAGGGCTTGGCTAACTGGGAGAATTTGAAAGAGCTGGAGTGCAGATCTGTCTCAGAAGGAAAAGGCTTCCAAAAGCTTCCAAAACTGGGAAAAATCACAAAAGGCTCTCCTCCTAAACTGCAGATCTGGTTTCTGCAGTGGACTCAGGAGTGGGGCAGATAAACAAAAGGTAGAGGAGGAGGTAATGTTCCCCTGAAAGAAGGCAGAAATTCATAAACAAACAGTGGAATGGTGTGAGCCAAAAACCAGATGAGGAAGAAGGTCCCTGCAAGAATGTCTTTGGTGTACCTATCCACTGAAGGGATACAGGGGAGGCCAAAGGGGCCCCCCCTACAGACACTTGTATGGATTTTGTTTGCCTGCTACAAATGGGTCATGATGTGGCTGACCTGCCCAGGGAACGGGGAAACAGGACATCACAGCTTCTGTGAAAAGTTCAGGCATGTAGTCCCAGGAAAAAGCAAAATAAGAACCTGGATGGATGCAATACCATTCTGGCAGCTCATTGAGAAGGCAGCATTTCAGACTGTGCGGGGCTTTTCTGTTTATAAGAAAAATATACATACATATATAACCAGAGATTTATGGGGAGAAGGGGCATGGAAAGTTTCACCCCCCTGCTGTATTTTAATGTGGCACTCGATGACTTGTAATGGAAAAGATCTATTGTTTCTCCAGTAGCAATAAAGTAAGGTTAAAGCAAACTCAAACATAAATTTTGCAAACAACCCCATATAAACACAGCTGTTCAATGAACTCATAGGACTGGCTGCTAGCTGAGGACTGCCCCCTAATGTTATCATTTCATGGAAATGTCCTTTACAATGTCTTTTATTAATAAAGCACCATTATCATGTAGGACAGTGGAGAAAAAAAAATTGTTTTGAGATTAGGCTAAATTTAACGTAAATGTAACACTGACATTAACAGATGTTGTTTTGGCTTGGCTGCCTACAGAATTAGTTATTTTCTACATCATCAAATAGCTGATGTTTACCAAGACTTTTAGAAACCAGGGGTTTTTTTGTTTGGGTTTTTTTTTGGTGGTTTGGTTTTTTGGGGGGTTTTTTGTTTGTTTGTTTGTTTTTTGGGTTTTTTTGAGAAAAAGCTTGCTGTGGTTAGATGAAGTTGCTTGGAAAGCATAGCTGGGAATTAGTTCATAAACACCTCTGTTTTGTGAGCAAAATCAGCCTGAATGTCCAGCATCTGGAACAGATAGATCCTGTTCACAGCCTTCCAAACATTCTGGTGCTTTTCAGAGTCTCTGAGAATTTGAATTTCAAAATGGACACAACCTCCTGGGGTTTCTGGTGCCTTCAGCCTCTAAGAAAAATGGGACTCTCCCTTCCTCCAAGACTTTTATATCAGTCCATACATAAAATTCACCTTTCATACTATTTTAGAGTACAGATGGTTTGTATAGATATCCAGGCACATTTTCCTGTGTGAGTCCTAGAGATGAGCATCATGGGAAATAACTCATAAAGTTAAATGTTGGCTTTTGCCCTGATGGGGAAGATTTTTATCCCTTTCAGTCTTTTTGTTTAGGATGAACTGATCAGCTCCATGTCCTCATGGTGCCGGAGAGCATCCTGGCCTGCTGAGCCCCGTGCAGGGCTTTAAAACAACAGGAAGGTGCATTTCTCATCACTCCCCACAACATTCATTGCTTTCCAGGCTTCTGCAAGCCCTTCTTCATTTTTTCCCCTGATGGCACCAGTCTTAACCTTTTATCCTGGTCTACTGGTGATTCCCACCCAAGCTGTCTCTGTTCCTCTTGCTAGCAGAGTCCCCACCTGGCAGCACATCCCGTCACGGTCCGTGGTGTGCACAGGGAGCTGGGCTTGGAGGTCAAGCTGAGGCACAGCTGCCTTGCAAGAAGGCACCAAGTGACAGATCTTGCTCATGGCTTGGGCACTTGTTTTCCCCATGGCAGCTGGCTCTGACTCACCTTTCCTGAGTCACTCTTCCTGACACTGTCATACCTACCTGACAGCATTAAGTCCCCCACTGTCGCTTTACCAAATCCTTCTACCGTCATTTGCCTGGGACAGAACAATTTTCTTTGGGGGGCTATTTTTCATTCTTCCTCCTCTTATTGCTGCTTGACAGGGAGCCATCTCCTGCTGTTCTGCTCCAAAATGTCACCTGTCTGTGGAACTGCAGTCCCAATTTGCCTCCCTTCTTCCCACACCCTGCTGTTTTGCCTGATTTTAAAATGGCAGCCCAGCAGACATTGTAGAATCATTTATTTATTTATTTATTTATTTTTCTGCACAGCAAAATGCAAAAATATAAATATATATANCTTCTAAATAGAGACATGTAAATTTAAAACAAAAAAAATTACTCAGAACTTCAGCAGACATCTGAAACAACTACTTTTCCCCTCTCCAATAGCTTTTATGTTTAAAAGGAAAAATCTAAATATTTGTATGCCATGTGAAGAAATATCTTAATAAATAGGAAGAATTCTTCACCTTAAATGACATACGTAGATTGTTTCTCATTTTTGCAATAGAAAAAGCTAATAGTGAGAAGTCACAACACATTTTGGAGAAAATAAAGTGTTTAGACATCAATGTTTTCTTTCATCTTTCTATCCAGGATGTTTTCAACCCAGGCTAGAGCAGTGGAAATTAGTCCACTGGATATGAAATGTCCTTGTTTATTGTTTTTTAGCAAGAAATTTTAGCTACTAAAAACTTGGATAGCCTTTAGCTTTCTATATACCTATTCTAAGAATCTAATAGTGGCACAAAACTGACACACACACACACATACATACACACACATATATATGCATATATATATATGCTGAAAATAAGCATCTGATGTGGGAATAGAAAGAAGAAGTTCCAGGGCAGACCCCCATGGTTTGAATTAATAACTGTAGAAGCAGAAGGAAACCGTGAGGTGATGACTAGGTAGATAAATGAGGTAGTTTTTATTTAAGAGCTCTGCCTATTACAGTTTAAAGGCAAATGCTTTTATGCAGATGTGAGGTCTGCTGCCATTTCGGAATGGATAAGGCTATGTGCTCTAAATTACAGCAGAAAACAGAAGCACAAATAGCACTGTCTCCTGGATCTGGACAGATTCCCTTTTTATTGTCACCTGCCTGACAGCCAGGCTGTTGCTGCTTACTAAAACCTGTCTGTAACTGAAATCCCCAGGGTAATAAGCTCCCTGTGAAACAGGTTCCTAAGTGGAAAAATCTGCACATCTCCAGATTAAATCAATAACAATTAAGAATTCTTTGAAATCGAATTGGAAAAGCAGCTATTTTGATCAGCACCATGATGTTATCTGGAAATTGTATTTTGTTTATCTACAGCAGAATGTTTTTTTCTTTGTGAGATTGGTTTGCCAGTCTCAGACACATGCTTTGATCTCTGAGATGATACAGTGAACTGAAACATGGGGGCAATCAGAGGGATTATCACGGGATGGGGAAATCATTTGATCTATTTTTAAAAGTAATTTTTATTAATAACTTTGGGGGCTGGTTATCATTAAGAAAGGAAGAGACGTCTCTCCCATCTTTAGCAGTGTTATATTTCTCTGAAGAAGACTGATTCATGTAGTTAATAATACTTAGCATTTATATAGTGCTTTCTAACTTCAAAGCACTCTACAAATACTGCTCCCTAATACTGCACACAAAACTTCTGCGTTATTACTTTCTTTCAAGGAGGGATGAGTCTATTTGATGTCTCTCATATTCCTGTGGATGGTTTTCTGTTCAGGGCCCTCTTTACCTGCCTCAGGTTAACTGGGACAGAAAATCCCAGTGAGTAAAGGAAAAAGACTAAAGTTCTAGTCAAGAATACAGTGAGACTCTTTCAAGCAGATCATCTGAAAAATCTTGTGCTCATCTTCAGAAGGTTTCCTACACCTTGCAAGGACTATCCTACCAAGTTAACTGAGTTCCAAGTGCTTATTGTAAGGACAGAACCCTTGTCTGAAGATATCTTGCAATAGCAATCCTCAACAAAAAAAAAGAAAGAAGAGATCATAAGAACTCAAGAACAGAAGACACTGTGCTTTGTATGAGCCCATCCGATATTTGAAACAAAACAAAATCAAAACCTTTGAATGAACTTAAAACTCTAAAAGGTTGGTGGGGTTTTTTTATTTACCCTTGAACCTAGTTTCATTATAGTACACATTCATGCCAACAAATAGCAGATGGTGATGGCAGATATGTACTAAAGCAGCTAAAACTGTGTTCTTTGCAGGAGCATCTATCATGCTGATAGGGCTGAACAGTCTGTACTGGCAGCAATGTCTGGTCCATGCCAGGAAGGACAGATCAAAACCTTTCTCAAGATTTCCCTGGATGTTATATCCAGTGGCTCTACAAACAAAGGTAGATTTGCTCCTGTGGTGCCTGGGCACTGCTCAAGGCAGGGATGCAGCTGTGTTAGCCATGTGTCTGCTCTGAAAGGGGGCCTTGGAACAAGCCAGCATCAGGGATAGAAAGGAGGGACCCTGGGTTCATGGTGCTCCCCTGCTCTGGCAGGGGTCCTCCCTCTCGTGGGGAGTTGAAAGCAGCTTTGCTGCCCTGACAGCTGCACAGCCTGGCTGCCCCAGTGCTTCTGCTTGGGCTTACTGTGGTGCAACCTTTCCCCCTTTCCAGAAAGATCTCCTAAGAGGTTTCTGAGTCTTCAGGTCTTTGGCTTCTGTCTGGTTTACTGCAGTCAGCTGTGACAATGTTTCTTGAGCACAGCAATTTGTTTACCAGGAGCTGGCATAAGACCCATTTTGGAAAGGGTGCTAAGTCTGTCATGGATAAGAAGGAATTAAGGGAAACTTAAATGTCCAAGGAGCTCATCAAGAATTACAGTTGCCCTGGCCTCTAGGAGATCACTCCATCTGTGCCAGCATATTAAAGAGGGACCTTTGAGGGGTTTTCAGATGCTAATATTTGTCATCCCAGTCTCTCAAAACTTCAAGTGGCACAGACCTTGCCCTTCCTGGTCATTTTCTTTCTTCAAATACTTTGGCACAAGACTACAGGGTAGGATTATCTTACGGGAAGAGCAGGTGGTCTGAGAGTCACAAGTCCTGAGCTCTGAGCAGATCTGTCTCTGCTTTGTGGTGTGGTCTCAGGCCAGTTACTGAGTGCCTGGTATTGGGGGAAGCTGGACACCCACATCTCCTGCTGGCTCCAGAGAAAGCATTGTTTGGTACCTTGGAACCAAAAATCCTTGGCCCTCTAGATTTTTTGATGTCTGTAATGAAAAGATGTGATTTCTCATACCTACCTCCATGGGGTATTGTGCTACTTCACTGAAATTCATATGGCACTGTCAGATGTAAGCACTGTGAAAGAAACTACAGTAACCCCGTTATTTTCCTCTCAGTGCTGGTGTAGCACAAAGCCTTGGATTTGAGGAATTGGCCAGATTTTTCTCTAGAACCCTCCAGGCACCTCAGCAAGCTGATCTCTCATATTTGACAGAGCTGGCTTTCTCCAGGCATCCTGGCTGGTGATTTACATGACCTTTTTCATAGTCATACTCATTTTCTCCTATTCACATTGCCTACTGATGAGCTGATTTGAAGTTACCTCTTGCTCATATGTTAAGTCTCTTGTTCAGTCACTTTGCACTCCTTTTTCTGATTGCTAAAGTGGAAACTGGACCTTGGTCTTAGGCAGAAGCAAAGTCACAAAGCAGCACCAAATCCTGGCATGCATGTCCAAGCTTTGAAAACACAAGTGTGTTGGGCTCTAATAGAAGAGCAGGCAGACCCTGTGCCTGCAGGGAGCTCAGCCAGATCCAGCATTTTTCATAGATGCCCCATGTCTTCATCAGTATGCAGATCCATCTGCGCTGCTGAGATATCTGCATAGTACAGACAGGGAGTGGGGGAATACATTTATAAATAGGATCACTTCATTTTTCCCTTTCCTGCTGTCCCCACTCTCCTTTATTCCCTACTGATGGAGGTACTTCACTGCTGAGAGCTGCCAGTCCCACCCTACCTTCATACCTGCTCTCATGTCACCAAACTCTCTCTTTGCATTGCAAACGTGAGAGGAATGGATGGAAGGAGAGGAAGGGATAGGCTCCAGTGGCTGCTAGGACTCTTAAAGTAACTTTTACCATTCAATTAACAATGACAGGTACTAGAAATGATAGGAGTCTGACATTAGAGTGCCTGCCTGCTATTTGTAATGGGTGTTTTTCTAATTCAACAGCTAAATTCTTAGAAAGGTTGCACACTATCTTCCTACCTGCATAGCACAGCAGCCTCCACCAAAATACTTCAAAACACCAAGTACAGCTCACTCTTTTTGCTCGCTGTGCTAGAAGGTTGTTAAATGTTGTATGGTCACAGAGAAATTAAACATTGCTCCTACTCACGCTTACTCACAAGAGAAGCTGTTGGAGCTGGAGTCACACTGAATGCAGCAATCATGTTAGTACATGACAGTAACAGTTGCTTGGAAGGAAAACACAGAAAAAACAAACTATATGAGACAGAGCTCTTTTGCAATTGGGTTGAAGTTTTTTCTCGTGGCATCTTACTGTGATTTTCTGGAAGTCAGAAGAATTCCAGAATCCCAATTGTCTTTTCCTGTGCCCCAACACATGAAAAACCTTTACTGAAATTGTCCTATGAACTATTGTGTTTGGTTCCGTGGCCTTCATGTGTGTTTTTTTCTTTCCTCAAGCTCACACCAAACACCCTTTGATAAACAGATTAGTCCTTTTTTTTTTCTGGTTGTAGATGTATAAACTGAACTTGGCCCTCTGGCATCAGAGAACCCAAGCCAAACTCCTTGGGAGAGACCAGTATCCTTCAAAAAGTTTTAAAAAGTCACATTTTCCGTTTTATTTTTTTTTCTTATTAAGGAAGTAATAGAGGAAATTCTACAAATTCTATCATCTGACACTGAGGATGTAAATGTTCACAGATAATGAAACAATGCTTCCAAAAAGTTACTTTTGAACAAAAGATGAGAAGGATGCTGAAGCAATTTAGCCTCTAGACAGATAACTGACAGATTTGTCAAAAACCAAAAGGTCACAGCCAACACTTGGGGCAGTTCTACTATTTTCCCTGGAAAACAGATGTCCTTGCAATTGTTAAATGATGCCTCTTGAAACACATAATTTGAATAAGTGTGTATATATCACACAGACATGAAAGCCAGGGAGAAAAGCAAATGTCACATGGACACAAGTGTGGAGAAACTCCATGGGTTGGTAGTACAGAGTGCTGAACACCCCTACATTGCAAGTGGCAATGGCAGTTCAGGGGCTGATGTGTCCCTGGATCCTGTTATAATTCAGGGGGAAAAACCTGCTCTGAAAGGCTTTGAGAACAGCTTTGTGTAAAATGAGACTTTCTCCTTTGGAAGACAAGTCCATCTCCTAAGACCTTCACAAGTATCCAGTGGGACAGATCAGCAGACCTTTTTTCTCAACTATTGTCTCCCAAAATGTCCATGAAGAAACTGTTCCCACTGGCAAACAGCTGCTGACCTCAGCAAGGAGTCTGGGACAGCAGGATGAACTTCCATTAGACAGGGAGACAGTCCATCCCCAAAATGATTCCCCCAACAGAGAGGGACACAGATTGTCCCTCACAGACAATCTAACTCAAATATAATGCTGCAGAACAGCGTTTTCTAACCAGCAAGGTGCTTCTTACTGAGAGAAAGCTCAATGAGACACTGTCCCCTAGGTGGTCTTGCAACACATCCCTGGATGTCAAGTGCCCAAAACTGTTCTGGATGGGGTTATCTGGCAGAAATCAGACACACTGACTGGTTTCCAGCCCCGGAAAGGAAGAAAAAGCAGGCACAAGCAATCTAAGAAGGGGCAAGCAAAGGCACACATGAGGGGACAGTAAGATGGCAGGGAGAAGAAATCTGGGAGAAGAGGGTGGGATAGGCAAGCAATAACAGGAATAGGAGATAATGGCAAAGATGCAATACTGGAGGTCTCAGAGGAGAATTTAGCAAAAGGCAGCCCACTGGTTTGTTGTACCATAGCTCATGAGCTTCAGCCCTCCTGCGCTCTGATGTGTCTGCACCGCTCCTCATGTTCCATCCCTGTTTGTGTTTCCTTCACCTTGCTGATGGAAGTCACCTCAGTAGCCCAGCTGGCCATGAGCTAACTGAAGGACATCTGCAAGGCTCTGTATGTGGTCACTGTATCAGAAAAGGTGCTGCTGTCTAGACCCAGAGCAGAATGAGTATAAACTCAGGGTATGTGCTGAGCACCCTTACAGCATGTGCCTAGCATGACAAATGCTTCCTGGAGGGGCCAGCTTTTACTCCATATGTGTTTGCAGGGCACCCAAATTGAATTTGCACAGATTTACATCCAAGAAAACCCAAGAATAAGTATGGCAGTCTTGGGCATTTGCACTATAGGCTGACACTTCCAGGATGCAACAGATGGGCTGGCTGCCCATACACTCCACAGCCCACGTGTGCTCACTTCTGACAAACCCTGGTGGGAAAAATGGTAGTCCTGTGTCAAGACCAAGCACACAGAGAGCTGTTGCAGTACTTGATAATGCTTTGCATTAAAAAGTGCTTGTGGACATATAAAGTATAGAAAATAAAGTCTTTGAGTCTTCACATATAGAAACTCGGACATCTGCAGTGCAGAACTGTGGCAGTTTTCCCAGCTGACACTTGGCTCTGGAACAGCAATCCATTCCATCAGCACAATTGCTACTCTGGTGGTTCTGCCCATGCACTTTGTCAAGCATCAAAATCCAGCACAGACACACCCTGACACTATCCCTGTGAAACAAAGCAGCAATGATACAAAGATTTAGTTGATAACAGGCTGTCAGGTCTAAGCAGAACTTTAGGACTTGCTGACACATTGCTTTAAGTCTACCAGTACATTTTCTGGTTGGTAGCCAGATCTCACAACTTTGTAGTTGTCACTGTAAGATAGACCCTACAGATCAATCACCTTGCTTGGCAAGGTCATGTCAGATTGGGATGACAGTGGATTTCATCAGAACCTGGAGTGGGTGCTTTTGTCACCTACTTCACATATGGAAAATCTCATCTATTTTTGCCAAAATTTCATGTGGCTAATCTGGGAAGGGATGAGGAGATGTAGAAGGGGAGAGGTGTGATAGCAGTGTCAGTCTGTCCCATTTCTGACATTTGAAAACAAGGAATTTTCATTTCCTATTCTGTGCTTAGTCCTGACAAAAAAAAAAAAATTGCAGCATATTAAAAATGGAAAGTCTGAACTAAGATGATGTGTTCTGAAAAAAATATTTAATTTCTCCCTGAAGTTTTCATTCATGGAACTTATCAATATTTTTGTTGGGTTTCATTCTGACTTGGAACAAACCTGGACTTCAAAACCATATTCCTCCCTGAAACTAAGTTCTTGTGGTGTCCTCCTGTAGTGCCAAACCAGCGTGGGCTCAGGAGGATGGCACTGCCAAGAGCACAGTTGGTGACTCCACTTTTATGTCTTGGTCTCACCTTCTGTGTCAGAATGTTAATTTTCATACTTGTATAACCCCTGAATATTTCATGGGCTAAACTAAGGGGGGGTTGTGTACAGATGTGAGATTTCTGTTATGCCAAAATCAGGTAAGACAAAGGGTGTCAGAAGTCAGGGTAGCTGGAAAGCACCATGCCCACCACTAACTCTCCTCATTGCCCCTTAGGCAATCCTGGACACGTTAAACTCCAGGAAAGTGAATAAAGTAGAGTTTAAGGCACAAGTAAGGGGAGAAGCAAGCAGACAGGCAAGAGGAATAACCTTGACTGATGAACAACAGGATGTGTGCTGTTCTTTCATGTGGAACAAAAGGCAAACATGAGACTTCACCCGTGTTCTTTCTGCCTGAAAAACGCTTCTGATTGCACACTGCAGAGGTGAACTTAAAAGTCAAACACAAGCCCTCAGTCTTCTCTTTTACAACCACAACCAGACAACAGACAGAAGGGGATAAAAAATGCAAATGTAGAGCCTTGCTAGAGGAATCCTAAATACAAGGAAGGGACTGTAGGCACTTTGTAATTTTCATGTCCTCTTGGGTGTTTGGAAAGGAATTGCTGCAGGGAGAAACTATAAATCCATGAATTACTTAGTCCGTGTTGACTTAGACTACCCAAGTACCTCCTTACTTTGTTTTTCTTTTTCTTTTTTTNGTGTGTCATTGTTTGAAGTCAAACACTGAACAAAAATAGATATAAGCAAATTAAGAGATTCCAGCTGAGAAATGGCTAGGAGAGACTCTCCAGATAAGTGATGGTGTACAATACTGCTAGTCTTTCAGAGCCCTTCATGACCTGATGAGAATCAGTCAGCGGCCCACAGAGACACTCACAACACAATATTGCATTAACCAGTATAACCAATAGGCCAAACTGGATATCGGAGGAATCTTGGTTCAGATTTTCTCTTGCTTGCTTGCAGCACTGGACTAAGATCTGCCTCTAAACTTAGTTTCTAGCTGGTGTCATTACTGTCTTGGCTTTTCTGCACCTTTCTATGTTTCTCTGGTTTTGCTCAGAAATATTACCTGAGGATCTGCTCCACTCAAACATCTAAGTTCTAGGGGAGCAGAAAAAAAATTTAAAAGGTATTTCTGATTAATTTTAATTTCTGAATGGAAAGCTAAAAATAATTCTCAACTAGCTGTAATCAAAGCACAAGTATAAATCACACATGATTCACAGTTCAGCATCCAGTGGGAGTTTCTTGGGAGGGATTGCTTCCCCAGGGCCCTGGTTTTCAATGTGACACTGATGTGTTTGGCTTCTCTCACACTTCTGTAGAGCACGAGTAAGATTCCAGCCTCAAGACTACAAATTCACTTGGGATGTTGACATCTGCAATCAGACTGAATGGTTTAAAATGGTTCCTTTCATCCCCATCAGAGTTCATTTATTCTAATCTGTGGTAGGTGAGATACCTTCCCGTTTTGGCTATTACAAGAAAATAACAATAAAACTTTCACTTTTGTTTCTCTTTCTCCTTAAATTTTCTACATGCTTTGAGCTCTTATGGACTTGAGAATTCTCTGCTAATGCAGATCCAGGAACATTTCTGTATCTGTACCCAGAGGTTTCTTTTCCTTTCCCTCCACATTTCACTATGTGTCTCGGGTATTGCTCTACTTTCTCAGTTGCCAATGACTAATTTAAATCATCCCAATTTTCAACTCCCTCCTGGTAGCCTCCCCCAGTGATCCCAGAGGAATTTCCTGAGACACATCCCCTCCTTTCTTTCCCACACTCTGTCTCCCCACTCAATATCTAATAATTTATGTAAATGAATTCATCAGTATCAAAATAATATTGGAGAATCATGCAAAATATGCAGACAGCTCTGGGAAAACAGTTTTTCTTTAAATCTCTATATCCTGCAATGCACCTCCTAAAAACTGCCTTGATCAAGACTGTTCACTTTAGCCAGTGATACTTAAACAATCCTAAGATAATCATTTTCAGGTGAACTGCATTTTCCAGGCAGTAACCATAAGTCACTTCCTGCAGCTCAAGCCTAGCAGACCATTTCTAATCCTTAAACCTAAACTGATCTTCACTTATAAAACTGCTCCTTTAAAAGAACACAGTCCCTTAAAATGACACTTTCCACAAGTGTGCTTCCACACGTTCGATGTAGTAGTATGAAAACAAAGATTTTTTGCTGATGAATCTTTGGAGTTTGCCAGCCCTGAAGCTGTGTAATTGCCAGAAAAGAGTTTCTCTGAGGCACCTGGCATGCCACAATCCCTTTTCCCCACTGGCATCACTGCTATGACTAAGAAGTTGATCATTTATTACACAGAGGTTCATCTATTTCACTATCTCCTCTGGTAGTTTTAAGTTGTTCTGTATTCAGATTTTATGCTGCAGATATATCGGGCTTGATGAATGCAGACAGGAGTTTTATTTCATTATCTTAAAATACTCAAATTACACATGCACAATAAATATTGACAGGGAGGTGAAAGGAAGACTTCACTGCATCTCAGAGCAAAAGTTACAATGGCAGAAGGGAGGGTGTAGGGTGGGTGTGAAAAGCACAGCAGAAAGCCTTGAGTCTTTGGCTGGTGCACGGGGTGGGGACTGATGCTGCTAAACCCCTGAAGAGTCATGCCCTGCATATGAGCCAACCTCTCCTTAGATCCATCTCCAAGATCCTCTGGGAGGTGTGGGATCTTTTATGTTTCTGCACTCATTAGCAATACCAAGGGACCAGTAAGTAATTGCATAAATTCTCTTGCTCATATTTTGGTACTGTTTCACTTTAATTGGTACTAGAAAATAAAAAGGGAAACATAAGATAATTCAGCCTAGAAAAGACCTCAGGAGTTCTGTAACCCGGCCTCCTACTCAAAGCAGGGTCAGCTCTGGGATCAGGGGCGGTTGTTTGGGGCTTTATTGAGTCAAGCCTTAAAAACCTCCAGGGATGGAGAATGCACAACCTCTCTGGACAACTTCTGCTTCCAAAAGCTCACCTTTTCTTGCAGTCTTGCATCTGGTATAGCTACAGAATTTTTATTTTTTTTCCGCTCCTGGAAGATACAAATAGTCAAATAACCTTTTCTAGTTGAGAACCTTAAGCAAGTGACAGACTACAAGCTGCCATTGCCTTCCAATGCTGGGTTTCCAAAAGCTGTGCTACTCCAAGCCCTGGGCAGCCCCCACTCCCCGGTGTGTGCAAGGCCCTGCCTCAGGTCCTGCTGTAAGTCTGCAGCCACACTTGGCTCAGATTTGCTGCCTATTTCATAGTCAGGAAAATCCATGTGTAGAGAAGTTTGTGATGTACATGTTGGCAGTGTAAAGTCACTAAAAAAGATGGGAATTTCTATTCACTGCCCTCAGTGCCATTCTCTACATTACCTCTCTTGCTGTCTATGCAAACTTCAGCCCTAGTCTGCACTCTAATGGAGTGGACTTATCCCACATGGGATCCACAGTCAACTCCTTAGCTGCCACTTGCTTTTATTGCCTCATCTTTTTTACTGCATCTATTGAAATTTACAGTTAATTCATAGATCTTGTTCCTAATTTTGATTCTGTTCTCCACAAGACCATAATTCCCTGTTTTTCAAAGCTTTTCTTCACTGTGTTCTGGGCTGGTGTGAATCAGACCAACTCCAAGACGCTGCCAGGGGCAGCATCAGGGTTTGCATTTTTATGTGCAGTTCTGAAATCTGGCAATTAAGATGCCAACAGACAAAGTCCTGCCTCTGGCAGCCCCTTTGCCCTTCACAGCAAGACATCTGAGCTGCTCATCCATTAGGCTCCTCATCACTGCAGCCATCAGCATCACATTTTATGGAAACTCACTGCCAACTCTGCTTTCCTTAAAATTCTGCCCCGTGGTCCTGGTGCTGTTTGAAAAGTAGTTTAGTTATTGGTGAGTGGGATGAGGGTAAAGTAGGGCAGGTTGGGGAGGGAGGAAGGGGGAAGTGAACTGGCAGTGATAACCTCATCAGCTTCTCAAGATAAGTCACCTCCTCTCATCGCTCAGGAGCACCAGAGGAAATGCAAAACTTCTTCACCAGAAATAACCCTTCCTTTGCAGCTGGCACAGCACTGCTGCCCATGTCCATGTAACAGAGGTCTCTGTTATGGGAATATTTCTCCTCTGTGAGGAAATTGACTAACAGAATTTATTTCAGATTGATACAATATAAGCTAGATATTCTCACTGAAAGTAAATTTTCCTTTCCCTCCCAAAATACCTTTATTTTGGGTGATCCACAAACTTCATTTGAGACAGAAAATCAACATTTTGTTTTCAACATCTTTATTACGTGCCATGAATGACTTTAATTCACTTTTCTTTGTTTCATATACTTTCCCTTTAGAAATTTTAGTCCCAAAAAGAGAGAAAAATGTGCCCTGATATGACTGGCATTTTATGAGTTTCTCCAAAATGAAATCCTCATTAGCTGATCTAATTTCCATAAATATTTTATCTTAATGGAATCATATATTTCAAAAGGAACATGGTTCTACCCCATGTCTTCTGATTTTCACTGTACTAGTTTAAAGATGCTTATTCCAGGCTGCTATAAGAACTTTGTTGGATTTTGCTATAACATTTTCATGGACCACGTAATGCCAGCCACAGGTAAGTACGATGGGGAATGCTTTACTGACCACATTTGCCACTCCAGCCTCCTCATTGTGTTATTTGCATAACAGGGGAGATAAGAGCTGCTTTGATTTCCAACAGGTATCCAAACCTTGCTTGAAGTAGGAGGGTTTAATTTGTGTGAATTCTTAGAGCCTCATTCCTCACACGGAGCCATGCACGGCTCTGGCCACATCGCTGTCGCCAGCGCCAGCGGGGGCTCTGTGAATCACAGGGGCCCCCACAGCGAGCTGAGAACAAATCTCCCCCTGAGCTGCCTCTTTGAAGTGCTGCTGGAGTACAGCCCTCACAGGCCACGAGCAGGCTGACATTTTGTGCAGCTCCTGTTTGGCAACCGGGCTCGAAATAACAGCAAAGGAAGATCTTTGACCCTGGCTGATATTGCAAATAACTAGATACACTTCCAAAAATGCAGAGTTTTCACTGGCACGATTTGGGAGAGGAAGAGGCAAGACAGAAAGAAACTTTTAGTAAAGAAAAGCACAGGTATTTGTTTAAAAATACTGCATGGAAAAGAACATTGCTTGTTTGGCTGAGTTCTAGTCCTGAATCTGTTTGTTGTGACGTTTACTGTTAAATCACTACCAGATTATCTTCACTATTTAAGGAAAAGCTAAAATCCATTTCTTTTATCTCAGGGTAATTAGTTTGAGGGCTGTGAGGTTGAACTCAGTATGTTCAGCTTGTAAAGCTAGTGTCCTTTTCCAAATTTTCTCTTCTTTATGTTGAAGCTGTTACTGTTTGTAGCCAAAAATTACTTGTTCTCCACCCCCGTTTCAGCACTGTTATATCTATGCTCTTCAACCACAACTAGCTGAAATAACTCTAATCACCTATTTTTACTGTTTGAGTTAGGGAGTGTTCACAGGACTCATTTTGCTGGAAGAGCTGAAATGCTTGCAGACAGGGAAAAGGGAAAGGGATACAAATTCAGAGCTGCAAAATAGCAGCTGAACACGATAATATCATCAGCTGACAGAGGTGACTGCACACTGAGCATCTGTCTATAGCCTGAAACGACTGTTTTGTTCGGGGATTTGTTTGTTTGTTGGTTGGAGCTTTGGTTTGTTACACTGCAGGATGATTCCTAGCTGCTAATACAATTAAGAAAGAAACTTGAGAAAAAGAACACTAAGTCCTATGGTTTTTAATTCTCTGTTGGGTTTGGGGAAGAAGTAGTCTGTGGCAAACAAGGAAGACAAAGCTGGATCCTTTGCTGCATCCTTCCCCCTGTTTAAGAAGATTTGTGATTCTACATCTAAATCCAACAACTTTCCATGTGGCCCTGGTAAGTTACATAAGCTAAACTTTTCACAATTTGATGTCTAAAACTAATCCTTTAATCCATATTTAGGATCCTGTAATTAACTCGTCTTAAATGTTATCTGCAGGTGCTCAGACATACTGAAAAATTGATAAAGTGTATACTTATTCTTACTTAAGGCAGTCGAATTTGAATTTTTTGACCATAATGACTGCTCCTAGGTGTTAATGAAGGCTTTCATACATTGAAGGGTTCTTCTGATTAAGAAATTTAAAATCACACTTCTCTGTAACTGCTGAAAATTATGCTTCAAGCATCAAAAGAAGTCCAAAGTGGCAAGAAGTAAATTCTAGCAATCTTTTTCCTATTCCATGACAAGCGTTTTTAGTCAATCTTCTTTTTCAGTGTTTGGGGGAACCTCTCTCCTCCCATGAACTCTGAATAGGGCTGGGTGACTCATATGTTTAACAGAGAGAGAGAGGCTTGCTGAAGGTCATGGTACTGGAGGTGAGGGGAACAAGAGTTGTCTATTCAGAGATTCTGGCTGAGCCATTGGGAAAACAAGTTTGTCCTAATAGCTAAGGTGAATGAATTTAACTCTTTGTTCTCTGCCTCATGGATTACAGCTACAGAGAAAACTTTTTTCTAAGAAACTTAAGCTTTTCAACAAGCTCCCATTAGTTTAGAAGTAGAAATAGATTCCCACCTGTCCAAATGGTCCAAACACTCTTACCTCCTTTCCCATCTGCCTTATTCTCCCTCTTCCTAAGGTTACTGGATTGTTTTCCTTTAATAGAGGAGTAACTGTGGGATTCCAACATTGCCTAGTAAGTGCAAGGGGGAAACAGGCCTGTAAAGGAGGATAAAATAAGTAAAGGTGTGGTGATTTCTTTTATCAGACTCTTGCTTAAGATTTCTTCCCTCCATTTCTATTACAGAGGCACCAGCCTGACAATCCCTATCAGATGATTTAGGATGAGTAATAAGGGTCTTGGTTACTACTTTTCCATGGACTGATGCACAGGATTTGTCAGGGGAGTGGATTTGGGGCTAGGAAGAGCCAGGTGAAATCTCAGAGGCTGCACTCCCAAGCAATGCCCATTATCTCTTTCCCCAGGGCTGAGCCATAGGACTAGGAGCTGAAGGACTGGCATGTCCCAGGCTTTTGTTTCTGGAAGAGAATTTCCCCAAGTGGCTGATAACAGGCTCAGTCTATTCTGTGAAGGATGTCTTTAGAGCCTGCCCTGATACATTTATTATAAACAAAAGCTACAGAATATTAAATTTTGTCTCTAACAAAATACTGTTCAGGCTATTCAGATAAAAACAGGTTTGGCTTGGGGTTTTTTAGATGCTGAGCTGCCTTTGCTGCAGGAATTCTCACGTATTAAGGAAAGATCAATACCACAGCTAATGGCCTAAGGTATCAGAAAACCTCACTGGAGGAAATGAGAATGTTGTCTGGAAACCAGATGATGATAATCCTCAGGATAAATGGATTTAGAGATTTCTGAAGCTGTTTTAGTAAACAGAGGACAGACTTAGGCAGTTATTTCAACAAGTTCCTTTACAAAAACGAAAGAGATTGCCATTTTCCTGTTTGGTTTTAGTCTTGACATTGATGAGTCGCAGCGAATACTTATTAACCTCTTAGCTGCAGAACTGACCTTTTAATAAAGCAACCTCTTCCTCTTCACAGAGAAATCTTAACACCAGTTATTTTGTCTTGCAAACATTGTCCTTGCACATGCTGTTGACAAAAGCTGGCAGAGAGCCATTGGTTTCCCTGGAGTCGAGCAAAGGCAGGTGGAAAACTCGTAAAGGACTCAAGGCAGAGCTCAGACAAGTACCAGGAAGCAGAGGTGCCTTGACTCCGCTCTGGGTTCATGGCTGTGAACCAGGAAGAACCAGAGTAGAGCAGTGTTCAGCGTGGTCAGTAAGTCCATCCAAACAGCCCTGGTGCCCAGGGTCAGAGGTCCATCTAACCCACCCAACCCCATTCATCTTCTCTCTCACCACCTCTGCAAACACCTCTTCCCCAAGATGGTGATTCATAGCCTTTCATCTCTTCCCCTGTGAAAGCTATTTAATGACTTAGTTCACATGTGTTATATTTTTTACGTTTACTGCTTCCTCTATGAGGATAAAAAACCCCAAATGCAGCATCTGAGATTTGTGTGCTTGTGGTTCTTCTGCAGCTGCTTAGCAGTGTGCTCTGCATTGCTCCTTGTTCTTTCCTCTATCTTCTTGACTGTTACAAAGGGCTGAGCTTAAGTGTTTTGTTTTCTCTCTCTTTAAATAGAAGCATTTAATCTGCTTTTCAGGTTTTCAATGGATTTTGGTGCATCAGCTAAACTCCCCAAGCTGTGTGCAGAACCAGATCATCAAAAAGGTGAAACACAGAAGTTTAAACCACTCTAAGTGCCAAAGCAGTTACCTTGCAGTCAGAGCAGGCTCAGCTATGCCCACTGACTCAGCCCAGAGAAGCTGTGGCTGTCCCATCCCTTCAGGGGGTTCAGGGCCAGGTCGGATGGGGCCAAAACAACCTGGTCTAGTGGAAGGTGTCCCTGCCCATGTCAGAGGGGTTGGAACAATCTTTAAGTTCCTTTCCAATCCAAACCATTCCATGATGCTGTGACATGCTAGATTTGGTCCAGCACTGTCATTTTCCACACATACCACATCCTGCTGCTCACGTGGTTATTGGGGCAGTAATAACCCATCCCTCTGTCCCATGGGGCCTCATTTTCATCAGCCACTTTGTCTGAAAAAATTAATGTGATACTGTTAAACTGAGAGCAGTTACACCTTGCCCTACATAGTTTGTCATCTATTTTCTCTGCTTGAGAATTGTAGAAAGGACTATGTGCATAGAAACTCATCTGCTTTTTTCCAGGTGTCTCTGTTGGTCTAATAAATGGTATTACTTCTCTACAGTAACTTTTCCTTTCTCACATCCTTAAAACTTGGTAGTTGTAGGAATACTATCACTACAGTATGTTATTATGGCTATTGTATTTCTGACTGAGCAGTGAAATCAAGGATCTTACAGGCATTAAAAATCCCCCAACACTCCTCACGAAAATAGGCATGTTAGTTCAGGTTCCCTGTCCCAATGAGCACAATCTTTACACAATGTTTCGGCTGAATTGTGGCTCCCTTTACTTTCAGTTGTAGCTGAGGGTTGTTAAACAGCTGCCATGATTCCCTCTGCTCCCCCAAGAGACCGAGCTGCAAATGAATTATAGATATAACACAAGCAGTCTTTCACATGCGTCACCCAAAGCCTCTTACGTGGGTCAGAATCATAAGGTTATTGTCCTGTCAGATCACTGAAATAAAAATCTGTGGGCTTTGTGAGACAACCCCAGTGTATTGATTGCTATAAAGGAGGCAGAGAATCTTTGACTTGAGATAAAAAGAGATCAGACATCTGTGATTAACGACCAGCAAAACTTGAGTGTTGTAGAGAGAGCTTTTAATTGATTCTGTTAATGTTCCTCTCTGTTTGCATATTTATGCACCAGACACACATACGCAAAGTGTTTTGATGTGCAGATCCTAGGTGTGTGTGCATAGATAAAATCAGTGTGAGGAATGTGTGGCAGGGCTACAGGAGCCCCCACGTGCTGGGAGTCTGGCTCAAGGGACCATCTCAGTGCCAGCCCATGGATACCTCAGGCTGTGTCATCCTGGACCCCCCCACCGGGCCTGATCCTTATCCCCACCCACAGCCTGGATGGGGGCCGAGGGGAGGGGAGGGGAGGGGAGAGGAGGGGATTCTGAGTTTTCACATGTAAGAAAGAAAACAAGAGAGGGGAGGAAGGAGAAGTGGGAGAAGGCAAAAGAAAGCAGGAAGAGGAGGAGAAGGAAAGGAGAGGGGAAAAAAGGAGAAAAATAGAAAAAGAACTACAGAATACAGTGCAAATATCTTCTTACAACTACATTTAAACGTAGACTCCTCCAAAAGAAGAAACAAGGAGATGACAGTGAGGACTGAAGCTTGGACTCTGTCCAGATGCTCAATTGACTTTGTCGTTCCTGTCCTATTTTGACCTTTCCATTTTTCAAGGGTAATTAAACACTCCAGCTTCAGATTGGATCTTGCTTCAACTAGTGATTCACCTCCACTGACAAGGTAAAGAGCTACACAGGAAAGGTCCAACCTGGCTGCCCAAACAGCCATGTCCATATTGGTCTTATTTTATGTGAATATAATGCCACCAAGTAATTAGCAATAAAAATACTGTGCAAGAGCTGTGTATGACATTAGGATTGAGTAATTTGGTCCTTAACCCATCTAGCAGCTACTGCAGGATGCACTAAGTGACTGAAAACCATATATCTCATTATAATAAATATTTTATAGATGACATCTCAGCCCAAATCACCTTCCATGACATTGTTTTTAAATCCACTGGCAGGTGATAGGGTGATTTCAGTGGTTGGTCATTGGAAAAGAAGTCTTCCATTGCCACGTTAAAGTGAACCCGTATTCATAATAACCAAGTGTTTTCATTTGATCCGTGTCAAACGTCAACGGTGCAATTAACTGGTGACCCTGCTTCAAATTCTGTCACTCAGAGGACGAAAGACCACTTCTTCCCCACCTTGGCTGCCTATTTACCATTTGTCACCCTTGGGCTGATGCCTGCTTGTGAGAAAACTCTCACAAGTGGACATCCTGCTATATTTGTTTTGTGGAGAGGAGGAAGAATTTGCTATTTAAGGCTGTAAATCTGGCATTTTCACAAGTGCTGAAACTCACACCTTTGCATTTCCTGCTAGATCCCTGCTATAGAAGGTGAGCAAAGGTAACCACACTGCTGATATTTGCAGTAGTCCTTCATCTCACTCCTGTTGGGACTGTTCCCATGCCTATAAGTACTCTTCATCTCTGACATCTGAAGGCAGCTCTTTATCCATTCTTATGTGGCTGTGAGTGACAAAGCATCAGAGAAAGCTTCCTGACTGTGAAATGTATTAGACAGGAGAGCAAAGTCCTCTGGGGGAAGTGTTGGAACAAAACTCCATCAGAGGAGGTTTTGGAGGGGATAAAACATTATGGAGGGAGGTGTAGTGTTATGGTCCTGCAGTGAGCAGCAAGAGTTGAGCAGGTTCTTAAAACTACTTTTCATTCCCAAAAATAGGGCAGAAAATGAGAAAAACCTTCCCCACTCATCAGGTGGGCTCCTTTGCCATTGTGCTGTATGACATTTTTCATTAATTAAGTATATGCTCTATCTTTAAATCACTCAGGATTCTCTCCACCCCTCTAAGAAGGGGGATATCTGAGTGATTAAAGCATCTGGGTCATTCATTCAAGTACCTCTGCAGACATGAGTAGAAGGCCATGCTTCATCCTCCTATAAATGGGTCATGACTCAAGAGTCTCAAAGGCAACCTGAAGAGATGCTAACCAAACCATGTGAAAATTTAATACACCTGATGCAACTGATATCCTGGGCTTCTAGGAAAAAGTGAGGAGGTTTCTTCAAAATTAATATATCTATTTGTACAAATATAGCTCAGTCAAACCCATGACTGGTGGACTATCTCAGGTTCTCACTCTCTTCATGGCTAAAACCTTTCTTCTACTTTTCAACTTAAATTTATTCATTCTCAATATTCTTTTGTTCTTTGGACAAAATTTTTCTTCAGCTGTAACTGCTCTTGCTCTTCACTGGTGTGTAGCCCAGTGCCCATTTATAGATCACAGTCGTGTTCCCTCATCCTTAATTGTGTTAAAATTAACAAGCCAAGCTGTCTTGGTGTAAGACAGGCACTTCCATTTCCCAGATCACTGTTAGGGAGAAAGCAATGAATGAGAAATGATTGCTTATTGGATTTTTAAAAATAAGAATTGGTGATATTAGAGGGATTAAAAAGGATCGGTTTCCAAAGAAGCAAAAGCTGATGTTTCTCCCACATCTTGTGTCTGCAGAAATCCCTGCTGCTGCAGACATGCTGAAAGCAAGGTGAAAGCACAGTGAGTAGAAGAAGGTATGATAGGAAATCCAGCAGAGGAAGCAGTTGTTGGAAGAAAGCAAAAGCAGAGATAATGCCTCTTGCTCAGGAAGTTTTAAATTGAAATTTGCTGAAGACTGACAGTGTTTCAGGAAACTATTACTCATGCTTGTACTATCTTACACTCTTTGTTAAGCTTTTACTCTTGGTCACCATCAGAAACACTCTATTGCACTGCAAATGCCTTTAGTCTGATTCTTTATGGCTTTTCTTATCATAACTAATAGTTTTTTAGTGAATCTCTTCCAGTCTGAGTGCATTACTCTTGCAGAAGTTTAACTGGCATGGCAGTCAGTATTCCAGGTGAGTTTTCAGGGAGTCTAGTACTATTAAATTCTCCACTCTTCCCCAATGAAAATATCTTCCCTGACACAACACAGGCTTATGTTTACTCGTGATTTCCCTGATCAGCTGCCATGTCTATGTCCTCTTTCTCCCATCAAGTCACGTCCCCAGCTATTGCAGAATGGCCAAAACCAGGTGGGTTTGCATTTTGAATGGTTGAACTTCATCCCACTGCTGCTTCTCCAACACTTGTGATCATTTTGATTTCCCTGTGTGATATTTCCACCTGTTTTGAACACCTGCCACCCCTGTGTGATCAGATGTTTGTTAATTTGTACGACCCTCTGGCAGCATCCTCACGGGGCTGCTGTGGGGATGGAGTGCCACCATCACTCACACCCTCTGCCACCCTCAGACTCAACACAGGCAACAGCCAAAACTGTGTTTTGTTGCAAAATTACAATTAGTCAAAAACAAAAGCCTGTGATGGCAACGTTTGGGTTTCCTTGAAGAGTATAGTAGAAGTATATTGCTCTGATTTGGGGAGTCCCAGTCCTTCTCCTAAAAATAAAGCTGGTATTTGTAACCTAGACTTCCTAAGTCAGATGGAAATTCTATTTTTGTCTGTTCTTTTCCTCTGTATTTTTTGTTTGAAACTTCATGCTTTGCTAATTTTGTCTTAGCAAAAGTCAATTGTTGGAACCTCAGATTTTCATAGACTAAAAAACTCATTTCACACCTGATTTTACTACTTCCTAAACAAGCTGAAGCAGGATTTTTCATAACAGTATATATAAAGATGCCTTATAAAAACCAAAGCAACTGTGGCTTCTTTCATAGTATTTGCATTATTTTTAAAGAACCCTCTACTTACCTTTTCAGTTGATTTCTAATCTATTTTTTAATCTATAACCCTAATAAACTTCTAACTTTACCCATATTTTCCCTTTGTGTCCTTCAAAACTATCATTAACCACATGCCTGAGTTACTTTTTGTTCAAAAGAATTAATCAGAAAATGACAAGCTAAGTCTAATCAGTTAGTCTTTGCTCCCTCAAAGGTCTCCAACTGTTGTTAAATAATATCCCTTGTCACACTTTAGATAGCCCAACAGGCTGGGAAAAAAACCCAAAAAATAATTGTTATAACTACAATGATAAACAAAATCTGCTGTGAAGCTACTCTAATTGCCTTCAGAGTCTAACACAGCCCTTGGACTGACCTCTTTCTGGGGAAACATAACAGCCAGAGTAATTATTAAAGTACTGGCCCAGACTTAAATCCACATACAGATTTCCAGCTGAACATTAAATAACACTTGGTCTTTGAAAAATTGGGCGCTACAGTCTTCAATCAGCTTCTGTCCCCCATCAGCTTTACCACACCAGGGAAATAAAGGACAAGAATTGGCTGGACACACCATGTCAGCAGCTGGAACACTGACCTATGCTTGCAAAGGCTGTTGCCCTACTAGGCAGGGTATTGGCATTAAGATTTTAAAACTGTTATCACTCACAGGAGTTCAAAGACTTTTCTTTTATTCCCATGGAGGTTTCTTTTACAGTGGGCTTTGCCTGTCATTTAAATGTTTTCACTCTGGATTTATTGCTTATTTTATCTGGTCTGCAGACGAGGTTTGTTTTGGTTTTATTTTTTCTTTTTTTTTGCAATATGAATTTCTAAGCTTGTTAAAGCAGCCACAAAATACTGTGCTGCATGTTATCTCAGAAAATGTAAAATGTGTGATATTTCAGCTATGGTAGGGTTGGTAATAAGGAGACCATAAATTTAAAAATATGGGTATTAATTTTAGACTTCATGCAACCCTTTGAGGAAGCTCTGCTAAACTGAAAGCACCATCTCCTGCTTCAATTAGACATATTAAATATTTCTTCTCTTTTGAAATCAATTCAATAATTAGATATGCTAAAGGATCAAACTGCAAGTTCCAGTTTCCCATAACCCTTTGCCATTACCAGCTGTTCCTTGCAGATATTAGCCCTGAGATGAACATTCAGGAGGGGTTTCAGAATAGGGGAACATGCATGACTGTTTCTTCTTTGCTTGCTACCACAGCTCATTCACTCTGTAGCCTCAGAAGAGGCTCTGAGATACCACTCTTTACTTTCTGTCTCTCAGACCAGCTCAATCAGCTCGCCCAAGTATGAGAAGCTTTCCTAACAAGAGCCTTATTCGAGGCAAAGATTACAAGCCCCCCAAGTTAGTTCCCTTTTCCATTGATCAGTGAGACTTTTGGAGCCAGAGAAACATTGCCCCCCTTTCCTGAGCTTTTGACTGACATCTAATTCCTGAAAATGATTGCATTCCTCCAGGTGAAACTTGCTGCAAGCACAGATGTGTGGGCACATGGACATGCCTGCCCAGCAACCAGCATGGAATGAAGTCTCAGTTTCTCTGTGGAATTCTTGTCACTGCACAGACCTTGTCAAGGACACAGTCACCCCTCTCGATTGCACAACACAGTGCAACCAAGACCTGGGGAGAGGCTCTGACAGAGAAAATTCTTCTCTGCTCAATCCCGTGCTGCTGCAAGGGACCTGCCTTCAAATAAACACATTGATGCTGCTGAGCTCTATTCTGCATACAGTTTTGGGTTGAAAAGACCTCCATCTGTTAAGAGTTTCCCATACTGTTTCTGGGTGTTATCTAGATGGAGGGGAGACATGGGGGAATCCCATATTACACACAGGAGGACAGTGTTGGCCTCTCTGACACAACTGCTTGAGATTTTTAAAGCAATTTATACTATTCTAAAGTAAACAAATAAATGGAAGGAATATACTTTTGAGCTTTCTTATAGATGAGATAGGAAAAAAAAAGTATTCCTTAGAAATGCCACACTATATTCAATCAAGTTAAGAACAGGAAATCAGCCAGTGGCCTTCTCACTTGTGCCTAAACCTGTGTACACAGCTCCTGTTGAACAGGCTTTGTAAACCTAGACAGAATAACAACCTTGAATTCAGGAGAGCAACTATTTCTATTAATCACTGTAATAAAAAGCCTGCAAACTTGGCAACACAGTTTCACTCAAATGCCTCCTCAATACAGACTGGCAACACCACCCCCAGCATTACTCAGACATTATTATTTTTATCATTGCAGTGTCTATTAAACAGGCATCTTCTTATCGCCTCACGGAGGAAACTAATGAATCAAAGTATGAATGTTCTTGAAACAGATCTTTTAAATGAAATATTAGCTCAGAAGGTAGTGGTGGCCTTCTTTGGCCTAGAAGTTAACTCCTGTTTGGAAAAATATAAAAACTGAATATCATAAATAAGCCTTTAATTTGGGTTTAATGGAGGCCATCGTTTTGGGCTGCTGCATTCATCTATTAAAGAGAAACTTACGGAGATTTTAAACGGGATCAATTCTGCTGTCACATAGTTAATAAAAATGAATAATTATTTACTTATCAAATAAATTTTGTAAGGAATTGGCACATAACAAGGTGATTGGAATTTGTATTCAAAGATGAATTGGGATTTTAATAAATACTTTAATTGATGAAGTGCCAGTGGTGGATGGCTATCCAGAAATGCAGTCTTGGTCACTGTACATGAAGCAAGTAAATTCACATTTGAGGGTAAATTCTGAAACCTGAATCCTGAGCACTTTCCTTGTAAATCCCATTGCCTAACACATAAAACTAAAATGAAATGCATGAAGTCCAATTCTTTGAAGGACTAAGCATATGCAATCTCTTCTAACTTGAGCTTACATTTACAGCAATCAGTCTTCTGGAAGGAGACTAGTTTGGAGTCACCTTCCTCATCCTTGTTGTTCCTTAAAGGATTCCTTTAATTCAAAGGAAATTTCATGGATTTCAATAGTAATACCACTAGAGCTGCTATTATCTCTCTGAGCAGTAATACAAGCAAATACAGCTACTGCAAAAATAGAAAAATAATTCCTACATACATCTCATGCTTGTTAAATCTCATCATGGCATGCTGTGATTAATCTCTTGCAGATAGTTTCTTTAATTCTCATTTAAGGATAAATATCTGTATTTCTTCATAGTAAATAAATAAGCTTTTGTACCACCTCACTTGTGATACAAATTAAAAATAAGCCATGAATTGATAACAGTTTGTTTTGTTCCTCTACAGATCAGACATTTCAGAAGCCCCATGCCAGATGAGCTGACCATTCTTCTCACTCTGTATTTTTGTTTGGTGTTTAAATTTATGTACAGATTAGTTTTCAATGGATTTTGATCACATTTTAAGGACTAGGTCTAAAACTGTTTCTGTGCATACAGGTCTTGATGTGTTGGATGTGTTTTTTAATAAATACCTTCCTGCAAGTAGCCTGCCATCCTCATCTATTACTGCTTTTGAGTAGAAACCATGAAGTTTGCTCAAGTTCCTACATGCAGTCCCCTCAAATGAATGTTTCAAGCAAAAAGGCAGAGGAGAGGAGTGCAGCTAGAGAGAGGAACTAATTTTTCTGATTGTGGTATTCAGAAAAGTGCACGGGGCTGATATAGGGACAATGGTTACTGTTGTTTGTGTCTAATTACTAATCATTCACTCTTTGTTTAAGAAAAGGAAATGAAAATTTTCTTTCATCTTCTGCTCCTTCCAACTTAACTCCTACATGTCACTAATAAAGCATAATATTGCACAGTATTACTCCAGGGGTAAAACTCCTGTTTCCCTTCTAGCCCCATGCTTTGTTGCAGCTGTGCTGCTTTTCCAAATGAGCGTGCCAGATCTCTGGGATGCTCTCTGCTGTCTCTAATTCCTGATTGCTTGACCTCAGAGCTGAGTGATGAATGTTGTGTCCTGACACCCACCTACAACAGGCTCTTCCCACGGAGCTGTTTCAGCCCCTGACAATGTGAGTCACTGGACCATCAGCAGGATGGCTGTGGGCAATGAATGCAACAAAATGCTTGCCCTGGTTTCCATCCCAGTTCAGGTTGGGGCCCAGGGGGAAGCCTGGGGTGACATGGGGAAGAGGAGCAGCTGAGCAGCGTGGGTGACTCTGTACAGGCACCAAGGTGGCAGAGAGGAGGATGCTCCCTGCAGTCACCTCACCCTGGGAAGTGCAGCACAGCCCCATCTAGAGTGGTCTGGAGGGGGGGACTAAGAGTTTCTGCTGCATTTCCTTGTGTGGTTCAGCAGTGGCACACAGGAACAAAGTCACTGTGTCAGTCCCAACCCTACTGAGGAGAAATTAGGAACTGGTCTGGTGGCCACATGGTGGCCCACTTGACAGGTGGCTCCTTTGCCATCTTCAAACTTGTGGCACTAAATATGGCACTGAATCTTCTTGGAAAACTCAAAGAGGAAGAAAAATGAAACTTCTGCCTCCTATCAATTTTCCTAACTCCCCCTTCCTGGAAAAAGCCCTTACTGAGCTGCAGATGCAGCATCCTTGGAGCCATCAAAAACTTTTGCTAAGTGAAGGACCTTAACAAAGGACTTTGTCAGGAAGTCACACCAGGCATGATATTTTCTTTAACAGACATGGTGGTTGGGAATGCCACAAGACCTGCACAGGAGCTGTGCAGTTTGCCCAGGCAGAGGACCAGCCAGGGGCCCTGCTCTGAGCCTCTGCTCTGGCTGCCAGCCCAGGTAAGCATTTGGTCCTGGGTGCTGAATGACTCTGCTGATGCCACCATAAAACCAGGAAGTGATTGCAGTTTTAGTGAGATTTCTGCTGGATGTTTGGTAAAGCACCATCCACAGCATTGCACGGCTCATAGAAATATTTTCTCTGTATCACAGTCTCACTTATCTATTATTAATTTTTTTTTCCAGAAGATAAAACAAAGGTATCATAATTTGCTGTGAAAAAATATAGGTTAGAAATGCATCTTGGGGTTTGTTTTTTATTTCATGTTATTTCTCTTCCCTTTTAACATCCAGGAGAAAGAGCAGCCATGTGAGTTCAGCTCCTCTGCTCTCCTGTAATCTACCCTTTGATGTAACTAACTGGCAAAAACATATTTCTAATCAAATATAGTTTCTCATCCTTAATCAGCTCAGCTTTAAAATGCAGATCAATGAGATAAGAAAGAGCTGATTTAATTAGCCCAACCTCAGCAATGTTACAGCATATTCTCATTTTCAGAAATAATGGGGAGCAAGAGGAAAGAGATTCATCATCATGAAAAGACTGGGGAAGGCAGAGGAAAGCAGGATATTTCCTATGTTAGCTAAGGGTGATTTTCATTCCAGCTAAAGAGCCAGCACATGTTTTATGAGCCATTTAAATAACACTTAGGTCTTGCGCTTCGTCCTTTAGCTTAAGGATGAATTTCTTTCACTAAGCAGTGATACCTTTGGAAATCATCACTTCTGGGTTTAATTGATGAGCCAGAGACAGCTCCCACCACTTGGTGAATAAAGAAGAGGAAATATGGCAGGCAGGAGCAGGGCAATAATGCACATTTATAGAGCTGCTTGGGAGCACTCTCACTGGAGAGGCTTTAATGGGAGCAGCACAGGGTGTGCTCCCTCACCCTGCTACTGCCTTGCTGAGTGGCCACAGGCAGATCGCTTCACCTTTGCAATTTTAGGGGTGTGTTTTGTTTTTCTTTGCTTTCTTCCTCTGTCCCATTAGGATTTGGAATTTCCCATAGAGCAAATCTCTTCCTTCCTCCACAGCACAGGTCTCCCCACAAAGTGGGATGGTGGCACAGTTGGAGCTCTGTGGAATTGCTGTGCAGCTGCTCAAAGAGCAAAACCAGTGCAAGTTCTCAGCTTGCTCTTCCTGCTTTGTGGCTTTAAAGCAGCAGAACCCTACCTTACCTCCACCAGCCCAGTCTAACCTGACTCCAAATGTTCCTCTGTCCCCCTGGAGCAGGGGACTCACTGGATCAGGTTAGCCCAGGTTTGGTCAGTGCAAGCAGAGAAATGCTGCCTTCTCCACAAAGAGCACCCAGAACATTTCCATGGCCACACCAATCCTGTAGGGGCCTCAACAAAAGGAAAATCAGACCTGTAAATGTCCAACAAGGATTTTCAGATCACTCCAGCTGTGCAGTTGGGCTCAGGACCTGAACCTTTGGTGAGGTACATCTTGACATTTGTGCTGTTACAAAGTCAGGCCAAATCCACGCAAATGAGGATATGCCAGCTCCTAATTTGAGCTCTGGGAATGAAGTTTGTTCTTCGTTTGTGCCCATCCATCATTTCGAATGGAGCTATCTTGTGACAGCCACATTTGGTAGTCTCTGCCTGGGAGATAATTGCTCATCACTGAGGGGAACTCACACAGCTGAGATAACCCTCAGGCACTTTCTCTGCAGGGATGGGAGCACCAGAGGCAAAGCAATTAACAGAGCAATTAAGCCACTAGCCAATCATATCTCTTTTTTTTTCCCTCATCTCAGATTTGTGCCACTCTCCAGTGCCTCTAAAAACAAGCAAGGAAAGGCCCTGCTCTCTAGAGAGATAATTCCCTCAGGTGGGCTGGGGCTGAGATTGGGCTCTAACCCCCATTCCTGACCCTTACTCATCATCAGCCTGGGCTTGTGGGATGTGGCTTGGCTACTACAAACAGAACCAGTGGCCATTTCCTTTCCTGAGAGCCAAGAGACAACAGTGGTCACTTAGAGCTCTTCCCTGTATTCTGCTCCTTCCCTCCACCAGGCTGGTTGTCCAGGTAATAAATCAGTCTTTTCAGAAGTATTAGATCAGGTATCCTGACTCTGTAGTTTCATGAGAAAGTTTTGCAGAAAAGATTTTGGGACAATCTCACATGCACAAGGATTGATAAACTGTGTCCATACATGATGGCATTCCTGAAAGTGAAAGTTACTTTGGGGGGAATGTGAAAACACAAGAACAGAGAGGAGAGAGACATGAGAAGAAGAAAATTCTATCACAGTCAGGCTATCCCGGGTCCCCCAGACTGCTTCTCCCCGTCTCCCTGTCCCCTTCCCTGGGCTGCAGCCCTTTGGGGACAGCTGCTCCTGCTGGGGTTCTCCACAGCCACAAATCCTGCAGGAAATGGGCTGTGGAGCTCCAAGTGAAGCACAGGGCCAAAGCTCCCTGGCTCCATGGAGTTTGGCAATGGCATGGGCATTACAGCAGTGCCCCCCACCCCCACCTCATCCAGCAGCTTGGTTCTAAATTATAAGAGCCTGAAGGACATGGGGCTAAGCTGCAAACCCTAGCAGGAGACTGCATTTGTTCCTCCAGAGAACCACCCGAACTGCCAGAACTTAGAATCAAGTCACCAAGCAGCATTGTGGGCAACCAAAGAAAGATCACCTTCTCTTTTCAAAGCCTTGAAAGGAAGCTCTCCACCAGTGACTCCTCATCATCAAGAAATTTGCAGAGTAACACTCACCCCATCCCTGGCACCTGAAGCCTGCACATCCCTTCATTTAGAGGATGCACAATGCTTTTGTTAATTAGAGCCTTAGTTTAATATGAGCTGTCAAAGTTCACTTAACTTCAATTAATTGTTTCTCCTGAGCTTAATTTCTTTAGTTAAGTATTGATTAATCATTGCTTAATTATGCTGAAGTTTCACTGGGTGATATTTCAGTTGCAATGCACTGCTTTCTAAAAATACTCAGAGAATCATTAGAAATTGTATGTATTGCTATTATTGGGGTATCTTTTAATATTTATCTTTTCATCCCTTATGTTCCAAAAAGTATATTTAACATTTTGTGTTTAATTCCACTGGTTTATAACTCATTTTTCTCTATGTTGGTAGGTCATACAGTGGAGTTTTGTTCTGCATGGTGTGGGGAAAAAAGTTTCACCTCTGGCATCCAGTATTTTATGCCAGGAAGAGTAGGTTAGGGAACACAAGTAAATGATCTTTACTGTGGCACAATATAAACAACCAAAATACTGATGGCATGGGTTTTTTTCTTTGAATTTTTACTTTAAGTGACATGCAATGACTTTGGCTCAAATATTGTCTGTATTTACTCATAACTACAGTGCTGGAGCTCTTATGAATATGGCCTTGAGACCAAGGCACTTCCAATCTGAAATCTCAGTCTGTTCTGAAATATGAGGAAGAGAAAACTACCTCCACCTCTCTGTAGTATCTCAACAGCTCTGTAATGTCAGGTTGGATAGCAAGTATCTTAATTTTCACAGATAAGTAGAATAATGATTAAATATTTCAAGGTCTCTCTTGAATTTCAATATTTACCCAAATTAGAAGTGAAGTTTGATCTGTAGTGAGAAATTAAACAATTACCTTTTCCTCCACAATAATTTCCCTGGAGTCCATTTAGGCATCTCATTTTACCTACTCACAGAAGCATTTTTTCTATTTTTCTAGATGAGAAAGAGTCACTCCCCAGGGAACACTTCTTCAGGTTTTATCACAGTCAACTTTTCACTTTCTCCCTTTGGTACACATTCACTTTTTCAGATCTCTCTCAACCTACTACTACTAAAATTTAATTTTGAACATGTTCTGTGCTATAGGAGTACTCAGCATTATTTACTACTGTCATCCCAGATTCTCGAATGAGCACATGTAGGAATATTAAAAAAGTCATCAAAATGACATCCTTTTCTACTACATTTCACCTACTCAGTGGTGTAAACATCTGGCACCTTGGGAATGCACATCTTTGCTGTGTGAAAGGCAAGATAAACTGGTGAAAACACTGATTATTACATAGATCATGGAAAACACTTCTGTTCCCTTACGCTGAATGACACAATGAACTGAATTTTCCAGAGAAGGATGGATGAATTAGTCCAGGATAAAAAAGTATGGACTAAACCCTTGCTCAGAATCTCAACAAGTGCTAATCAAAACATTTCCAGACTACAATTAATCTGTTATTTGTTATTAACTTCCTATCACAACTCTGGGCTTCTGGATTCTGATCAAAAGCAGAAGCCTCGCTTCTGTAACACTGCTTGGTTGTAATAAATTTGTACCAATACATAATCAAGAAACTGAAAAGCAAGTCTGTTGTCATGACTCTCTTTGCAATTTCATCTAAACTCTGTCTCCTAGACCAGGTCATTACTGATGCAGGTGCTGAACAAACACACTCCTGCCCTGACATGCTCACTGGAAAAGAAGAAAACAAGAATTGGAAAAAGGAAGGTTTACCTTCCCTGTTTTCTGTAAAGGAAACTGGAGCACTGAGACACAACAAGCTAAATTTCCCAGTGTGATTTGGATCCATATTCATTAAAGTGATAAGTCATTGATCTTAATTACAATCCCCAGGATCCTGCCACATGGAACTCAAGCTGTTTGTGGAAGTTTAACAGCATCAACTTGATGCACATCCTCAACTTTCTTATGCTAATTCCTAAAGACAAAAACATTCCCATTTTGTCAGCTTTCTTGATGTCAGCCACAATTTTACAGCTCAGCATTATTTATTTATATTGTAACCTAGCTTAACAGACAGAGTCATCAACCACAGCTGTATCAGGGGCTTTACTACCAGAAAACAAAACCTCTAAATCCAGGTGTGAAGATGAGACCACGGAGATGAACAGGCAGTTAAGTGGGAAGTATGAGTTTATCAGGGCAATCAGCCTTGCCAGAAGGGACCAGAACTCCTCCAATCCCCTTCTGCAGACTAAACCCAGCCTGATTAATGTTAGGAGAGATGGCTAAAACTTATGTGCCTGTGAATGTTCCAAACATTCCTGTTCTCTCTACCAAAGGAATACACACAAGGCTTGCATGAGCCTGTTCTCTCCCACTACATTAATAATGTGACATGTCCCCATTAAAATGATAAGATACATAAATAAATAAAATAAATAAAAATGAAGGAAGCCATGGCTTATTTCTTTCAGCATATCTTCAAGGGCACAGAATCCCTGGCTCCCCAGGCTGGGCTGTCACTACCTCCTTTCTGTTAAGGTCTCTTAACCACTCTTTTCATCCTTCCAGCTCATCTGAGAAAAGAACAGGAGGACAAAACATTCTTACAATTGCCTGTGAACTTATACACTGAGAGTGGCCTGCTGCTCTGCTGTGGATTTCTGGTCTCTGGGACACATGGTCTGTGAGGCTGACTGCATTCAGGATACACCACCTTGTAGAGGAAGTGCTGTGATTTGTTGGAAAAAAAATTGTTCAGGCATAAGAGCAGAGAAAGAAGTTGAAAAAGTTAAAGATCCTCGAGGGACATCAGCACTGCCAGTATCTACAAGTTCAGAGTGTAGCCTTTTTCCTCAGCACATTTGTTTTGGGCAAAACCATAATAATAATTCAGCTGAAGTAGGTAAGTGTGCCTGTTAACATATTTATCCTAAAATATTTCTGTTATTAATAAACAATCAAGTAAAAGTTGCAGGTCACCATAACTTTATCAGACTTCTCACCCTATCAATCTTTTACCATTTTGAATGACACTGTGCAATTGACTGCAGTACAATTTGCTTGCTTGCTTTTCAAAAAACCAATTGCTTCATTTGGATTTTGCAGATTTTTGATAACTAAATTTGCTTTTTTACTGTAATCATTTCCCTTTCTATTTCTCCATCTTTCACTTTACAGGGGCTATAGTTTGGTTTTGAATCCTGCTCTCCTGGTACCAGCAGCATTTTCATATGGGCTAAAGTGCTTATGTCTGTTCTCATCCAACTTGGTCGAGCAGGCTAAAAGGAAATGAAATGCAGCTAAATTCTGAAGGATCAGGTTCTACCCACCTCTAACATATTATGTAACTTTTCATCCTTTGAGTAGTCTTATTGATTTCAGTGGAAGAAGCTGTTATTGCAGAATGTGAATAATATGTCAGAATTTCACCCGAAATATTTCACTTTACAAAGGAAGCCATGATGCAGAAGAAAACACACCCTGAGCTGCAGCATGATACAAAATTTGCAGTTACAATAAAAGCTGGCAAGCTGTTTTCTTCTTTGTGATGGTGCCCTCCTATTGAAAGTGTTTAATAAACAGAACTAGTTCAGTGTGAATTAAATGAAAGATGTTCACATACAAATCGAGAGTCTTCTAATCCCTACAGCACCACAAATAATTCAAAGAAGTCTTCAAGTGCCACGATAATGGCACAAGATGGTTATCTCTTTATTATTGGTTTTGTGTACATCAAAAAAAGCTATGTGGGAAAAAAATAACATTGCATAAAAAACCCCACACATTTTTTTTTAAAAAAAGCAGACAATTAAAATTATCCAGAAGTTAAGGAAAAGATGAACTAAAAATATATTTTGCCTTTGAAAGTCTATATTACCCTTAAAACAATTTTATGGTGGATATTGTGGGCTCTGGATTAACATAAATGTCTGATTGAAAATCTTTGTAAGGATGTTAAGATTAAGAACACAGCTCTTAAGTTCTACAAACACAAAACTGATTTCAAAGGAATCAAGTGATGAGAATGGATATCCATGAAACAAAAATAATGTATTCATAAAGGCCTTTTTCACCAGTCAAGACATAAAGTGACAACAACAGGACTTGTCACCTGCTTTTAAAATTGCTAACTTAAAGATTATGGGCAACACTGAAACAGGAAAAAAAGAAATACGAGCCTGCTATACCTGTGGTGTGATAACATTGCCTTCAGGATAGACAAGGCACTGCTTGGTCAACTTCTATGTTGTAATTTTGGATGTACATGAAGTAAAGAGAATGTGGTGCTGAATGAATGACCAAAATGTGTACAGGGCAAAATCCACCTAGTACAATGTCAGCAAAGCCTGGGGAGCTGTGGGGAGGGAAGGGGAAGAGAGCACCTTACTCTACATGACATTACAAAACAAATCACAAAACTAGGCATGCCCTACACCAGTGGAAGCACAATACACCAGGCAGAAGAGCTGCCCCAGATACCCTTATCTCTTTCAGAATATTCAAAACCTTTCACAGATGTAGAAATTCGAGTTCCTGGTGAGTCAGGGCCTCCCGATGCTTTGCACAGTCCCTGGAGCTCTCCATGTGGAGGTGCAGTGGGACTCCCTTTCATTTCTCCAATAATCAAACCACTGGACAAAGGAGTGGGCAAAATCCTGAATGTTTTGTGCCTGGCTTGCTGTCAGACACAGAGCTGTGTGTTTGCCTTTGTCCCCTATGCATGTGGGGTCAGACCCCCATGTCCACACTGCAGCAGAAACCTCAGCAACATTGTGTGACAGGCTTTACTCCACACAGAGAGACACTGAACTATGGCATCCACCTATTTCCTGTCATACCTTTAAATCAAGGCTAAACGAGGTGAAAAGCAAATAGATTTTCAGCCCTTGTAAACTCACAGGGCAAGCTGAATGGATAAACTAAGATGTTGCACCGTCATATATTACCCTGGTGTGTTAGAGTTGGCTATATAATAGGTTCATGGCCATCTCAAAATGAGTGGAAAGGTGAATGCTTCCATTGTGATTACTTGGCTAAAAAAATAAATGTCAGTAATCCCTCTTCTGCCCTTCTTCACCATTTAATTGTAGTATTTTAAGGTTAACAATGGGAAAATGCTTTTCAGGGAGAACTGGGCTTTTTACAGAGATAAATTACTTAGAAACAGAGGGAAAATAATATTTTATTGAAAATGACTCCTTAATGTCCATGTCCCTGCTGGGCCAGGTTAAAGGATGTATGGGCTTACTTGCACAAAGAACTGCAGCTCTACAAGGCTGTGACTTGAGGAGAATCTCAGCTTCTCTGTGTGAAGCTAAAGGGAAAAACTGTGTAGGAAATTTCACTTCACCTGCTTGGCTGGGATGAAAAGTTTCAAGAAAATAACCAGAGTGTATCTGCTGATGTGCCTGAAGGCATCACCAAAGTGAGACAGCAGCTCAGATTAAGGTCACCTGGCATGCTCAGGTAGGATCCTAAATCTATAAGTATCTGTCCTCAAGGGCCTTTAAGGGGCTGGTCCCCATCTTCCCCAGCAAATGGCTATGTAAGAAAAGAGGAGGAGGAGGAAGGATGCAGGAACTGATTCTCTTGACAGTGAGAATTACTGAGCTGCTACTTCTGCCTTCTCTAGGGTTCAGGATGTTTCTCCCAGCCCATCTTTATAATGAGTGTGAGGACTATTTCAGTGGGAAAGCATAATCATAACCCAAAAATAATCTCATGGCCACAAAGTCATTCTTTAAATGTGGGCTGAAGTGCTTATGAGGTTAACATGAAGTCACATTTTGATGTCCCTCTCTGCTATTTGGTTCCTGGAGCACCCTTTGTACTGATCTGGCTGTGGTCCACTTGTCTGGGTGTGACTAAAGAGCTGAATGTACTTCTCAAGCAGACCCAAGTAACGTTTTTCACTCTTAATGAATCTTGAAGAACTACCAGATTCATTATAGAAGTGGCTCTTTCATTCCTGGTCTCTACAGAAAAAAAAAAAAAAAAGATCAAAGCACTTTGGAAGACAATCTGTCCCTATGTTCTATCTGCCTGTTCACAGGATCAGGAGGATCAGATAAACCTCCTGACTTTTCCATTCTCCACTAATACCAAATTACAATGTGCTGGCTGTTTTTCCCTGTCATGTTTTGAGCAGTTTCAAATGAGGTAGATTAAAACCATTTCATTTATTTATAACAGTTGCAGTAAATTTTAGGGTAAAGCAGGAGGCTGTTGGACAGCAGTATTTTGTTTCTTTCCCTCCTCAAGTTAGGGCTATGGAACATGGGGAGTTGATATTAGGTTCTGGCAATGTAAGTCTGTTTAGCAAGGTTCTTAATAATCTCTGCATGTATATCACAGAGAACCTTTTGCATGTTGCTTTAAATAATTCAAAACCTCTCCAATATTGTATTAAATAATTCAAGAATCGGACAGGCTTTGTGATTAATGATGTGTACCTGGAATTTCTGCAAACACAGCAAGGAGTCAAAGTATGCTCTAGATACAAGTGTCCTGGCACAGGATCCCATTTACTCCTTGCCAAGGCAGTAGTATGGATTAGAAAATTGGAAAAGCGCCTGCTACTCACTGGAAAACTGACTGAGGCCAATGGTTAATGTGGCAGCTGCTGAAAGAGTTTGTTCTTTCAGACAGACAATACTAATTTGGCTGAGAAGCTCTATTGTCTTCTGACTTCCATTTTTAATCTTCATGAACAGCATTGGTGCCTGATGTGAAAATTAAATGGAAGTATAAATATTTCTGCAGGAGCTGGACGTTTGTATTTTACCAGTCTTGATTTGAGAGCATGGAAAGGGTTTGCTTTGTAAAACAAAACACATAAGCTTATTTTGCATGTTAACTTAATCCTAAAGGGCTTGGAAGTTGCTGTTCTTCCCAGCTGTGCCTGGGTCTGTGATCATGAAAGGTACCTGGAAGTCTGTTGTCCTTCTCCATTTGTTTTTATGGGGAGATGCAAGTGGAGCAGCATTATTAAGGCAAAAAAAACCCCAAAACTAAATGCTAGAATTGCCGAGTTTTCACCCTGTTGACACAGCAACCACTTTCCCTTCTTAGTACAGACAAAACCATTCTGGTTTAGACAGTACTATCAAACTTTTTTTTTTGCCTAGGAAATTAATAGATTTCTGTAACCTCATGTATTTTTTTGTTAAGGGATTTCTTTAAGACACACAGAAAATCAATGCTACATTGAGGTAGAAATAAAGCAAATAAATCCTTCTAAATAGCCTTTAAAAAAAAAAATAAAGGATATGCTAGTGAGCAAAATGGAACATCCAGCAAGGAGATTACAATTATCATCATTATTGGAAATAGTCTGTAGATATCTTTATGGGAGTCTGATATTGGACTCCCAGCCCAGCCACCTCAGTTAGCAAGCACTTTACAAACATCAAAAGGACCAGCTGATTTTATTGGGTTTTGGATATTTTCAATGAAACACTCCACAGGGGATACACTGATATGTGTCCAGCTTTAATATTTAAACACATTCAAGATTTTTAGAGGAAGAGACAGAGAAATAAAGAGGGCTGCTGCCGTGGCAAATGCATTTGGCATGCCATGGCCAGTATATTCCCCTATATGTGCCTCTCTGCTCTAGCAGCAGATGGTGGCCTAAAGGCCATTTGGATAAGGTGAGGGACCAGCCTGAATGAAACAAATTTTTACAGATGCTGCACGGGGAATATTGACATTAGCACAAGCTGGGGAGAAGGTTGTTGGGTTGGTTCTTGGTTTTTTCAGTTGTGTTTTTTGTTGTTGGTTTTTGTTGTTTTGCTTTTGTTTGGTTGGGTTTTTTTTAAGAATGTGCATCTCAGAAAGAATCTCAGGTATTTAAGGGCAGGGACAAAACCCAAGGTGTATCAAATGACTGATATCTAAAACAAAGCTCTGTATGCACATTTGCATTTAAATAGTAGAAGGTATTGCAAATTTCCCACACAAGTCTTTATTTCAGTGGTTTAGAGATCCATGTTACAATAAACTTCAGCATTTTTACATAGGCTGTCTTCAAAATGCTGCCCCATTGTTTTTTAATAAATTGAAACCTCAGAAAGATGACCAATTAAGGTGTCTCTGTAAAAGTCTCAGGGATGAAGCATCTTCCTTAAATAAAAGGGAAACATGCTAATTTTCCATCCCTGCAGATTAATTGAAGAAGCCATGGTATTCTTTTCGTGTTTCAGGGAAAAGCAGGTGGGAAGGGAAGAGAGAGGATATTGCAGGTGGGCCACTTTTGGATTTTGATGGAGTCTGCCTTCTGTAAAGAATGAATAATTCAACCACCCACACCCCATAACCATTTAAATTACAGTCTTCCTGTTATTATAAAGCAATGTCTCAAAGGAATAAATAAAGTTGACAAAAATAGTCTTCATAAGGGTTGACACTGATTGCATCAGACTGAACTCCCTCACTCATGGGGCTCGTCCACCTTTAAATGTCATCATGAGATGACACCTGTCTATCCTGCTGTCATTCTGAACAGAGAATAAGTCTCTGTTCCCAGTGGCTTCTTTTCCTAGCAAGACCAATTCTAAGTCATAAAGCACAGGATGACAAGTCTTAAACCAGCAAAAACGGAATGGTTTCTTGTTAGTCCTACTCATAGTAGGAGGGGGGAACCACTAAGGAGAGGAGTGAAGGGGAACTTCATGGCAGATAAATTTAAAACAAATAAAATGCCGGATGTTGGTTCTGCAGGTAAAATTAACTTCTGCAGAAGACCATGTAGGAGAATGAAGTGACAGATGTTAGACAGAAATTCTTTCCTGTGAGGGTGGTGAGGCACTGGCACAGGTTGCCCAGAGAAGTTGTGGACTCCCTATCCCTGGGAGTTCAAGGCCAGGCTGGATGGGGCTTTGAGCAACCTGGCCAAATGAAAAGTGTCCTTGCCCATGGCAGGGGCATTGGATCCAGCTGATCTTTAAGGTACCTTCTAACCCAAGTCACTCTAAAATTCTGTGACAGAAAACGCTGGTGCTGCAATGCTTTGGATTAATCAGCAGTGGTAATTCATAGCCAACTGCTTATCAAGGACTACTGAACTTGTGGCTCTGTACTTCACAAAGCTGATCTGTTGGCACATTTTTTTTATTTCACTTTTATTCCTGATTGTTCATTTTGCAAGATTACAGGCTCAGAAGACCACAGGTACTTCCATATCAAGTAAAATCTAAGGCCTAACTTGCCCTGAAGGAAACAGCCTGTTGAGAAACCAAATCATGGCCAGTCTCTGTGACATGGCTCATTTGAAATAGAGATGAGAATGATATTCATCTTTTCTGAAAAAGCCCCAAAACCTTTTTCCTTAGTCAGAAAATAATTTATTTCCTGATGACTTCCAGTTGTTTTATTAAATTTCTAGCACTGAGTAAAAAAAACATTCCAAAATGTGATTGTCCACTGAAACAGATTTTTTTTTCCTATTTTGCTGCAGTTCATATTTCATCACAGTACAATAAATTGACATAGTGCCCTCATGCCTCTTTCTCTTTGAGGGTGCCTCAGATATTAACATTTCATTTGCCACAGAACAGCTCAACTGGCCTCCCCTGCCCAAGAGCACAAAAGGGAATGGTTATGGATACTCTGTGATACAAACTGATATCCCCTAAGGCAGCATATACATTTATAATTTAATTCCTATGGCTTATTTCTTACTATTAGAATGGTTCTCTGTGCTGGTAGGAAATCCTAATTCTGGTCCCATATAGACAGCTCAGATAAAGTGCCTGCCTGCCTGTGCTCCTTTTGTCCTGTGCACAGCAGGTCGGGCAGGACACGGAACAGCCTCACTACCGTGGGCATGAGAGGGAAGGGAACAAACACACTTCAGGCTCCCACTTCACAGGTGCTGCCAGGCTCAGTGTGGTCGTGGTGCTATAAAAAACCCACATTTAAACAGACGTGCCTACACAAATTCACAAAGAATACTGCATCCATTAGCTCATGGGAAACTTCTGACTTATGTGAGGTGGCTTTTTGGTATGGGTCATTTCACTTCTTTGAAGGCTGAAGGTGCACTGCAGTCCAGACTCTCCAATTCAGAAAGTGTATATGTATAAATGAAAGAAGGAACTAGTTGCTCTGAGCTACTTCCAAATCTAAATTAAGTTGCACTTACCAAAGAACGTGTTCAACAGCAGCAGGAGTACCTTGTTCATATTTTATGTGTATTAAAAAAGAGCCTTCCCTATTTTATTCTAATAATATGCTATTCAATAACTTCAGGTAAGAATACAAAGGATTAAAATGGTTTTACATCTCTCCCAGCTCCTCAAGCAGCTGTGCTATGCTGCAGCTGCACACATTGCTCAGACAAGATACAGCAGCAGGTAATTCTGCAATCATTGGCCCACAACATATGTGGGTATCCAGCAATCCCCTGGTTAGTCTGGGTTTTAGAGGAGCAGCTAAATCCTCTAAGCTAAGTCCTCCTAAGAAAAAGGAAACAAACCTATTTTATTAAACAAATATATTTGACAATAGGATTATCTGAGTTTCTAAGGTTAGCATCCTGCCTTTCACAGAAAGGCACTAAGCACACCTAATTAACACTATAAAAGAAACTAAACAAATTGGTTGGGTACTAAGATTTTCTTTGCACTAGTTGCATAGTCATGACTAAATAAAAGGGACTGATATCTGGCTTTAAAAATGGAGGAGGGAGAGGGTGTATGGTGAGAGAAAGGAATTACCCATTGATTTATTTTTTTACTTTACAGCAAAGGGGAATGAGCAATTTAAGGTCAGCAGCATATTGTTCAGCTGGCCTCAGATCCTGCAAAATTACCAGCACTGTGCATTGCAATAAATTTCATGCTTTTGTCATCCCTGTTTGTTTGAAATATGTGTGAAATGAAGAGGGAAACAGCTAAGACCAGCATTAAGAACTGCCCTGATCTGTCTAAGAGGTGAATGGAGACAAAATAGTCTGTTTTGTTGTTGATAGGAGAGCCTCTCTAATGCACAATCAGTCCCACTGCTTTTGTAGCTGCTTCCTTCCCTGGTACCAGGGGCACAGGTGGGTCAGGAGGACTGCTGGAAATCCCAGCAAAACTACTCCTCCCATTTCTCTCCCTCTGTACCTCAGTGATCCACCCCAAAGGGCTCATGTTTGATTCTGCACAAAGTCTGGGTGCTGTCCTTGTAGTGCTGCCCAGCCATCATGCCTGCATTTACTCTAACAGTCCCTAAAGAACTCACCCTGTGCAAAAGGGATAAATTAAATTCAGAGGTGTGGCTCAGCTAAGGCACTGCATCACACAGCAAGCAGGTTACTGACAGTCCAAGTAACTTTTCAGACTAATGACTCTCTCATCAGTCCAGGAAAACAGGTCCTATTGCTCCAGAAGGTCATACTGGCCTTTATTTTCCTCCTGGTGATGCAAGCACTGATTATAGTGCAGTATCCAAGACAGGTAATTCATGTCAAAACGTGGAGAAAGTGGCTTTGCTTATTGATGTGTTGTCATCGCAACATTCAGCCTTTCTGTTCAGAGCTATTCACGTGAGTTACAGCAAACAGAGCCTGTGCCTGGCATTAACCTGCTCCCCAGGCAGCTATTGCTCAAAATGCACAATGGCCTGCAGGACACCAAGAGATTTGCTATTGCTCTATTGACCAGACACAGCCTTGTACTGCACTGTGTGATGAAGTAGAGTCAAAATGGCATTCCAGGCCATTCTCCTGAAAAAGTCAGAAAGCCACAGCTTGGACAGGTGCACTCTTTGCTGAGTCAAGAACTGCCTGGGTGGCTAGAGAACTGCCTCTGTGCCCAGAGAGTGGTGGTGCTGCATCCAGTGGTCATTGGTGGGCCCCAGGGATCAGTATTGGGCCAGTCCTGTTCAATATCTTCACTGATGATCTGGCTGAGGGGAACTAGTGTGCTGCCTGTAAATTTGCAGACAACAGCAAGTTGGGTGGGAATGTCAATCTGTTAGAGGCTAGGAGGCCTCTGCAGAGGGATCTGGAAAGATTGGATCGATGGAATGAGACCAATTGTATGAGGTTCAATAAGGCCAAGTGCCAGGTCCTGCCCTCATGTCCCACGAAGCCCCGGCAGTGCCCCAGGCTAGGTACAGAGTGGCAGGAAAGCTCCCAGCAGGAAAGGCCCTGGGGGTGCTGGCCAACAGCAGCCAAACGTGAGCCAGTGTGTGCCCACGTGGGGCAAGAGGGCCAAGAAGCCCAGTGGCATAATGGCCAGCACTAGTGTGGCCAGCAGGACCAAGGCAGTGATCGTCCCTCTGTGCTGGGCACTGGTGAGCCACGCCTTGAGTGCTGTGTGCAGTTTTGGGCCACTCAGCTCAGGAAGGACATGGAGGGGCTGGAGCAGGTCCAGAGAAGGGCAATGAAGCTGGTGGAGGGTCTGGAGCACAAGACTTATGAGGGGCAGTGGAGGGAGCTGGGGCTGTTTAGCCTGGAGAAAAGG
>VXAX01007902.1:888057-908404 GCA_013399835.1 Leptocoma aspasia
TCACCCTCTACAACTCCCTGACAGAAGAGTGTGGCCAGATGGGATCAGTATCTTTTTTTCACCAAGTAGCAAGTGATAGGACAGAGGGAAATGGCATCAAATTGTGCCATGGGTGGTTTAGATTGGATATTAGGAAACTTTTCTTCACCACAGGTTGTCAAGCAATTGAATAGGCTACTCAGGGAAGGCCTGGAGTCACCATCCCTGGAGATATTTAAAAGACATATAGATGTGGCACCTGGGGACATGGTTTAGTGGTGGACTTGGCAGTGCTGGGTTAACAGTTGGACTCGAGCTTAAGGATCTTTTCCAACCTAAATGATCCTATGATTCCATGTACATTCTTGTCCTTCCCTTGCATATTTTTACTTTATGGGCACTGTAGCACCTAACAAAGGAAGGACCATGAAGGTCCCCATTTTTCATTTGGGCTTCATTAGGCAACAAGACAAAGCCACCCTAATGCTGCAGCTCAACGAGCTGTGCAGCAGTGTGAGCCACAAGGTGTCACACATGGGAGGACTGGAAATTGCTGTTTGTTGTGCCTGATCCTCTGTCAGCAATGACTTCGGTCTCATACTGCTTCTGTGTATGAAAGTACTTTTTCCCAGCTCAGCCATGGGAAAGGCAGGAAATATCCTGCATGTAATTTACCCTTGCTTTAAAGAAAATAATTACAGTTTTTACTGTGTGTCTTTGCTTCTTTGTGTAGAAAAACCTTTTTTTTTTTCACTTACATTTTACTAATCAATACATTGTTTCTCAGAGGACACAACCAGACTCATCAATGGAGCTTTCTGTGCTGGCCCTACAGAGGCACTGGGATGTCCACGTGCCTTCTCAGCTCCACACTTGCACTCAGAGTGGTGGAGGTGGGGAGCCCTGAGCTGGAGTTGCCACACAAGTTTTGGGCATTACTCAAGGCCATTGCTCAGAAACCACCTTCCCCAGTCATTCCTCCAGTCCTTGGCTCGGTCTTTGTGCTCACACACACCTACCCTTTGTTACTGTGGGGGATAGAGGCTGTTTTGGTGGTCCCTTGCCACTGTAAAGATCACACTTCTGTGCTGCTTCTTGCAGGACAGGAGAGGATTGGAGCTCAGGAGGAGCCTGTGCATAATGGGCAGCTGTTTTTATTTTAGATATCATCCTTTCATGGCTTGTCTAGACAAATAACAGTATTCCAAAATCTCTCAACAGACAGAAGGAGAAGTTATTTCAACCCCACAACTGAATTTGGTGGGCTGCTGCACCTTCAGTTCCTGCAGGGCTGGGGGGAGCTGACTGCCCCAGCAGCCACCGTCTCACCAACATACACACCACTTTGTGCAGCACCAAACATCCTCTGCAGGCACTTATCCAGGGTCCTTGATCGCCTGGATCTTGCTTCTGACCTGGACAAACCCCAAATTCAGTAGGACCCAAGGTCTCCAGCCTTGCACAGAGCAAGGGGAAGTCACCTTTAGTGGAAACAAGGTGCTGCCTGTCAGCAGCCATTCTTCCAACCCTACCCTGGCCACAGGTTTTAATGGTGCATTTAACTTGCATAAACAATGAAAGTTCCCCCAAAGATGCTTATGATGTTAGGCATGTAAATTCATGGAGCTGTGATCCAGCCCTCATCTTCCAGAGGATTTTCCTCTAAAGAAAAACTCCACAGTGTCATCCACAAGTTTGGAGGTCTAGAGGAAGCTCTTCCAAGGCTACACAAGAATTTAGCACAGCCCCACTCACTCAAAATGCCACTTGTGTACCTGACAGACCTCTGAAAGCAGATTTTATTTCACAGCAACAGGACCATTTTTCAGAGTTTTTAAGAATTTTGTGCATTTTACAGTGAAAGGATATTTATTGCCACATTTATGTATAAGCTGACTACAGCTCCATATTACTTGGGGTATAAAGCAGATGAGCAAAAGCCCTTTAAACTAGTGTTGTTGCACTTCTGATCTTGATTGATGTTGACACCAATTAGCAGAAAAGGAATCTTCCAGATAAAGGAAAAGAAGATTTTATTAAGCCCTAAATGCCAAGAGTCAGAATTCAATGCAAAATTCATTAGTGCTTATGGCAGGAGTCCTACCAGCTATTGCCAAGGGGTTAAAGGGAAATAAAAATTACATAAATAGGATTTTCAGGACTTTAAAATCCTAGCTTGAACGGTAAACTTGTTTGGGTGATTTCAGCTTGCTGTTCCATACCCCGATACATAAAGGCTGTTCTGGTACACTCACTAGCTTTAATCAGAGGCAACTTCTATTGATATCAGTTCTATTCCTCTAAATAAAGAGAAAAATAGAGGTCATATTTTTTTATTCAGTTCTAAATCTATTTTTGTAAATACATCATTCATCAGGTAGAGGAAGAGGTCTTCATATGATATAAATACAAATTTTAAATCTATAGATCTATAAATATACACGTGTGTGTACACACACACACACACACATATATATATGAGATCAAAATCTGATTTCAAATTTCTATTTCATGTACAGTGACACAAAAATAATGATACTTGCCTTTGCAGACTTTTACCCTTAAACAGTTGCTCAGAAAAATAAAGGAGCTTTGCAAGTTTTCTGATGTTGTATCACAAATAAATCCCAGTTTAACAAAGCTCCGAAACAAGATTTAAAAGCTGTATAAAAAACAAAGATTAAATATGCTTTTTAGAACTAGAAATTAAATAGTTTGTACAGTTTGGAGTCTGGAGAACTTTGAGTGCCTGCTCTGTAAGAGAAGTGCCACAGCTGCCTGTTATTCTAATTCACAACTCTTACAGGAGCTGTTTTGGAACAGGAACAAATACTTGGGCAAGTGGAGGCAGCTCCTTCCTAAGGCCTCTATTCACAGCACTCAGAAATTTTCCTGAGTATTTATGTCTCTCCATGTTCACTAGATGATGTTTTGCCTTTTAGCACTAAGCTCTTCAGCTTGGTAAGGAAAATCATAGGTCCCAGCTCCCAAATACCTGGCACTGCCTGCACAGAAGCACACCACAGGTTTTCATTCCTCTCTGCTTGCAGAGTATCTGCTCTTTCAGTTCAAAGGACTGCACACACACACACACAAATTTCTTGCAATTCAATTTAGCCAGTGATAACTCAATTTCAACATGTCCTGAGACATGTTCTTCCACTGGCAGAGGATCCTGATGACCATCAGTTTACATCTATTTGTCAGAAGCCCCAGGGCAAATGTTGACTCTGAATTTTCCTTCCAGTCTCATTTGCTGCATCAAATGTCAACAGTGCTTTTGACAGCAGCATCCTAGACTTGTAGCTAGAAAGTTATTGCCATTTCTTGCTTGCTGTGCACATTACGGATTTGGTTTGTACAGCTCTCATCTTCCAGGGTTAAGCAATGTAGTTTTCTGTTTCATTATACTGGGGTAGTGCTGTTCACCTCAAAATATTTAAACCAACCCAGATTTATTTTAAAAATCCAAGCATCCCTTTCCTGTCTTTGCATCATTTGCTCCTGCCCTGGAACCAACCCTTCCCCCTTCTTTAGCACATACCTATTGTCCCCTGCTGCTTAGGGCAGGAGTTCATCCTCCTGTAGATTTGAGCAACTTGCAACATAGTGAGAGCTTTGCTCTCTGACTGAGGATAAGCATTGGTTTCATTATTAAAAAACCCTTGCAGGTTGCTTATTAAAAAAAAAAAACCAAAACAAAACCAAAGAAAACCTAAGCCAAATAAAACTAACTAACTAAACAAACAAACAAAAAACCCAAAACCAACCAACCAAAAAAACCAACAAGCAAAAAAAAAAAAAAACCAAAACACAGACAACACTGGGCTTTGCTGTTAAACCACATGTTCTGAATATTGGTGAGCCTGGAAACACTGATTGGAAGAAGGAGAATGATTCTAGAAATGGGGATGTGGGATTTTATGGAATATGTTTTGTAGACCCCTACTCTTATCTAATACTATATTGCCTCAGTTTCTTCCCAGTCCTTTTAAACCACGTTATGCTGTCACAGTATTTACATGTTCTGTGAATGAAGATGGATTTCTGCTCATTGATGGCTGTTATCTAAGCTGCTCTCTTTCTTGGATCTTGGTCGTACTTGTATTGTATACTAATTTTATAATAGCAAACCTTCCTCAATTAAACATTTAAATGTGGAGAGAAAGAGTTCAGAGAGTAAAACTCATCTAGCAGAATCTCAGCGCTAGAGCCAAATGCCACCAGCTTCCATCAGCCCTTCAACAGCAAGTGACAGATTGCAGAACCCTGTCCCCCCTTCTAAAGGATCTCAGCAGCAAAAAAATGGGGAGACTGCCCAAGACTTAGAGGTTGTGACTGCTGTCTGTGTCTGTACACAACAATCAAAAAAGCAACTGTGAAAAGCATTATGAATTGTTTCAGATACTGTATCTCTAGAAGGATCTTGCCTTCTATGCTCACAGAACTGTGGGGGAATGTTTGAGAAACCAGCAGATTAAGGGTATTTTTGTTCTCTTTCTGTTGCTTCTTGATGAGTAAAACATTGGAAAAAATGTGCCATGGAAGTAGAGCTTGTGACACTCTCTCACAACTGTGCTGGAGAACTCCTTGGAGGACCAGAGTGGGGTACTTACAAATTTGAAATAATGGAGCGTTGAATCAGTCACACAATGGATATACTCTCAGTTGGTTAATAAAATAAGAAAGAATTCTTGGTTAAAAACCTGTTTGCAGGGAGTCAGATCTGTTTCAGTCTTATGCATAGATTCTCTTACTTCTTCCTCCATTGCAAACAGAGACGACAAGTTTTCATGGGATTTCAAATATGCAGTATATCAACAAGAATATATTTAATTAGAGATGCAGCAACGAAGCAAAATTTAGAACTCTGCTCCTTTTCTCACTCTGGAGTTACCTGTAGCAGCCATGTAGAGAATAGAAAATGGAATATTCTTCATAGATATTCATGTATAACAGGACCCCAGCAGAAATGCTTTCATTGCTATCCCTGTCAGATTCTACGAATCCACAAATCCTGCTAAATACCTAATATCACAGCTAAAGATGTGTCTAGATGTGCAAGCTGTCAGTTAGCTATAAAGGCTTCTTACCAGGACCAGCATTGACAAAAATATCTGCAGATGCTGAAGGCCCCTCAGCTGCCAAACAAGAAATCATCATCCAGCTGTGTGATAAATGTAACTGCCAGGTGTTATGTCCATAAGCACAATGTAAGGGGATAAACATCCAAGTCACTAGGAATGAACCTGACCAGAGAAAAAAAACATGTGAGAAAAATAGTAGGGTTATAGTTAATCCTGAGCCTGTTGTCCTTGTCAATAGGGGACATCAGGAATCTACCTAGAGGTGTCAGCAGCATTTCTGTTACTTCTCTCTGTATGTCACCACACTGAATGGTCAGGTTTGATGGTGGTCAAATGTGAGGCACTGGCAGTAAACTTAGCTGCTGATTCAACTGGTGCTTCAACACAAGCCATGATGTGTGGAAGTGACAGAAATATGGTCATATGCATATTTCGGATCAAGTCTGTGATCCAAAATGTCTTCAGCCACGACTGACAAAATAAATACAACAATCTGTATCAGGCCTCTGTCATCAGCACCACTGCTAGGTGGAGAGAAGATAATACAACAGATCCCATTAACTTGTGTAATGTCTTCCAAAAACCATAGAAACTTTTAGCATCTGTGTTATCCTGTTGCAGGGAGCTCCACAGCTTAGCTGGAAACTGTGCAAATTGTAGGATGTAAAAAATAAAAACAGGATTTTCTTGACCTGTAAAGCAACTTATTAAGTGAGGATATTTTTTCCTGAACTGACAGAAGATGGAAGTCATGCTCCAGAGAACATGTAGGCATAACTCACAACAGCAGAAAAACACCAGCAATTAGTCAGAATCCCTCTATTGACTGACAAGAAGTAGACATATACTATCACTGTAGACCAATCTTCTGAGCACTCAAAGTGTGTAAATTAGACCTAACGTGTAAATTGCACAGTAAGTGACAAGAATTTCAGAACATTGATTACTTTGAGACAGTCATTTGAGGAATGAATCCTTTCAAGAAATATAAAACTGCTGGTCTTGATGGCATCTGACAACTGAGTAGATGAAATACCTTGGTTGAATGACAAATATCCAAATACTCCAACCATTTACTGTGCATTGCTGTCAGTGTGTTTGTGCTTGTATCTCATGGCACTCAAAAATCAGAGAAAGATGCTTCAGAGCCAAAGAACAGTAGGTTGTGTCCATACGGCATCATCTTCACAAATGGCATCAGCATCTGATCCTAATTAAATTAGTTATCACCATTTGCTAAATGGTTCCTAATACCAGAGCAAGCTGGACTGTTCCCAAAAAATCCCTGCTGTTTAAGTGCTCAGCATCACTGAGCTGTTCCAAGAGAGCCTTGGGAGGGCATGGACAGATACTCTATGCTTGTAGATCCATCAGCAGCTGCTCATGACACTGGAAAAATCTGAAGTATGGTTTTATTTATAATTATTAAATTACACAAATTGATCACTTCTTCATAGGGATTGCACACTGAAAAGTTTACATAAACCATGTGAGAACCAGATCCAACGGTGCAGACTCCAATATGAGCTATTAGAAAAGGGTACTTGTACCAATATTTTTGGCATCTCTCAAAAAAAGCAACCAAGCTATGATTGTATAAAATCTAATTTCTTGTAGGTGACTAAGGCATCACAATCCAAAACTAGGAATGCACTTTTAAAGACTTCATGCAAAATCATAGCCATGGTGACCTGAGCATCCTTCCTGGATATCTGATTGGTGCACCCAAAGCCCACTGTACCTGAATTCAGGGGAAACAGATGTGAGTCTCCTCCACCTTTAGATTCAATAAGCAATTTTGCACATCCAGGATTGAGGGTGACTCACCCCTGACTAGCACATGATCTGTCTGGGTGTCATACTGAATTGCACACTTTACTGGAGGCCAGAGAGATCAAAATGCAAAGTGAGTGCTCATAAGAGCTCAGTCCCCAAATGAAGGTGAGAGGGAGATGAGGAGACTGGTGACAACCACACAATGATGTGACTTGCTGAACTCACACAGTGACACTCAGACCTGCACGTGTGCTCTGTGTCTGAATGACCAGGGTTTGCAGGGGTAGATAGGCTGTAGGGGATCAAAGTTGCACTGCCTTACAGGATATCTTGGATAAGCCAAAATCAGACTGCCTTTCTGGGAGTCATCCCAGATATCATGATATCATGAAAGTATGAGCTATTACCAGAGAATGCACCCTGAATGTTTATGGTGGTGCTGAAAAATTTCCTAGTTGCAGCAGAAATACAGGAGCTGTGGTAGCTACATAATTGACAGTGCACAAGATTATCAGTAGGTTATTTAAAATTAGCATATATTAAAAGAAAATAAGAGAAAATTACTTTGCCTAGTAACCTGAGAAGTAATTTGACAAGTTGGAGACCTTCTCACACACGAGTCAGCTGGAAGAACTAGAAATATGATTATTATGAATAAACAGAAATGTGTGAACATAGAGCCTGGTTGAACAATACAGCACATCGTGGTTTGTGGCATCATGGAAGAGTTATAAATTATCAAGGATTTAGCCCAGGCAATCCACTGGTGCATCTCTTATATTGACTTTATGAAACCTCTCAGAAAACAAGCAAAGGACATGTATCAGGAAGAAGGAAGCACAGACATAGCTCTGCAGACATGAAAGAATAAACAACTCTTTTATTCCTTTTCTGCAAATCACAACAAGACAAACAACTGAAAAACCTTTTTCAAAGCCTACCAGTCCTTGACAGGAAAGAGGAAATAATGCCCTAATTGCAAAAAATGGCAAGGAGAGGAGAGGAGAGAGGGCAGAATGTCACAGTTACAATTTGTTTCCAATTCATTCTCTCTCTCCAAGGTTCCTTTTGCCCTTTAAGAAATCCATACTTAAAACATAATGGACTAGACCATTTCCAAACCAGGAACTTGGTATAATTCATTTTAATGCCACTCCAGCTGGCTGGGCAATACAATAGATCATCACACTGCAAGAGAACCCTTTGGTCCAGACTATGTATCAGACTGCACTTCTAGATCTATGGCGTATTTATCTTGAGTCTGCTGCCACACAAGGTTATCATGCTGGTAAGCAGTATTTCTCCATCTCTCAAATTTGGTCCTTTTAGCCAAAATGGAGCTATTCAACATAAAATAAATAAATAACAATTTTTAAAAAGCCCATGCTGGCTTTGTCAGAGTCACATGGCCACAGTTCAATATCCACCATGACACTCAGGGAAAGTATCAGCAGACAGTATGATTTCACAAAATATTTAAGACTATTTTTTTTTTTAGTATGAGCCACTGTTTAATCTTGGAAATATGCATTGTAATTAGTTTCAGCTACACCAGATATCCTTCATTGCTTTTTCTGTTTAGAATAAGCTCCATGAGTAAACAGGGAATTTATTTTTCCTTAAGGTTATTCCCCTCATACACACACAAAAAAAGAAAATTCTGCATGGTTTTAGGCTATTTTCTCCCAGATCCTATGACAAAATCCTTGGAACACACCCAACTTGTGGTCTCTGACAGTTTCTCTACCAGGAAACCAAGGCAAAAAGTCCAGGATGTTACAGGAGACATGTCAAAGACATGGGATCAGAAAAAGTGTCACAACTAATTAATTTGTTTTGGAAAAAACTTGGTACTTGATGTTTCCACTTCATTCATGGGAAGTAAGTGCTCTGAACTTCTGACAAGTCATTTATTCAAACACTTTACTGTGAACTCTGTTGCTGGGAACTTGGTTCTGCAACATTTAAGAGATACAAGTGTAACAGAAACAAAATCCACTTTTGCTCAAAGGTCATTGTCAATAGTGTTATTTTTTTCTGGTCTTGTTTTCTCTTTGGCATCCTTGCATTTTTGTCTATAAGTGACAAGTTTGGCTAGAGCAGCATTGATTAAACCAAACTCACAGACTCACTCAATATTTCAATGATTGAGGTTTGTTAGAGGAAAAGAAATACTTATTTTCATTTTGCCTTGCATTTTCAGCTAGGAGCAAAGCCAGTGGTGATATAAATCTGCTGTGCAAAGGTTTCTCTATGCTATTTCCATCCAGAAAACCTCAAGAATTCCCCAAGAAAGCTTGTTTTCATGATCATCCCACCTTGTTCCAGTGAGCTTCTGAGGTCTGAAGAGCTGAGTCAAGGTCCCTTCTGGCTAACTGGATTGCTACGCACCCTCTGCTGCCTGATTTCCTTCTCTCCTAAACATTCACAGAGCTTCAGCTAAAACTTCTGATCCATTACCATTCAGATTGTGTATCTACTTACTGACAGCCCTTAACTCTTTTCATCATATTGCTAATTCTGTCTTTAAGGCCTCGTGTTGTTTCTTCCTGCCCATATTTATGCTCTTATCTCTATCATTTACCCCTTGTTCTGCCTTCACATTCTTTCCTTGAGCTAATTCTTTCTTCTGGTCCATCAGGGCTGTATCACCCTCCTGCTTTTGCTCGACTCCCTCACTTTCTATCCCCTTGACAGACTTCTCCCTCCAAGTTCTGCAAGAATCAGAGCTACACTCTTGGAGTGCTTCTGAGAGTCAGTTGTTACTCCAGCATAAGATCCTTCTGAATCTCTAAGAAGGAAGGAAACAAAGCACAGGAGTAGAGAAAACGAAGGAAAGAGGAGATGAGAAATGGAAGTTGATTGGCTGGAGCAACCTGTGTTTTGCTGCTGCTACTAGGAAGTGACAGCAACAGCAGCAACAATGCTAAGCTTTTACTACTTTTTAAGAAGAGAAGTGGTGTTTGGAGCAGGTCAAAGGAAAGGAGTGTGGCCATCAGCATCTATAAGTATCTGTCCAGTGGGCTGTAATTCCTTCAGTGCTTCTACTGGGAAACAGGAAAACAGCATCAAGAGGGTCTGTACTGCAAGTGTTATCCCACAGATGCCTCATGGCACCTGAGGTGGCATGGGATGGCATGGCTTGAGGACAGCAAATAAGAGTCAGAGTGAGATTTGGCAGCACATTCACCTGTGGGTAACAGAGGGAAGGGCTCTCATGCTGAAGCAGTGTCCCAGATCAGCCTTGAGCCCAGACAGGGAGAAAGATGGACTGACTTTACCTAAGCCTTTTTCCTGGGATATGAGCATGAAGAATGTAAGGCTGGTAAGAACAAAAACATTCTGTCTAGGGAAAGGTGACTGAGAAACTGCTGTCCAGGGCACTCAACTACTATATTCTTCATCCTGACAAATTTTATGTTTAGCTCGGGGCAAATAGATTTGGCCAAAACCAAGCAAAGACAAGTTTCATGGGTTTCAGTGCTATGTGCCAGATGAAGAGCCTAAACAGGCTAGTCCTATATGATATTGTTAGATAATACCTTGGGTGGCAGTTCTCAAATGGCAGTTCCTTAAATGAGAAGTGGTTGCTAAGGTTTTCTGGCTCTTGGCTATACCACCCCTAGGAAGCCATGGGCCTAAAGCTCTTTGAAATTACTTGGCTGCTGCAGATCACCCTGCAGGATGCAGCACTGAGTAAAAATTCAGGTCAGATGGTCACAGCAGGCAACTGGGATCCAAGAGTCCTTGCATAGGCACATTATGCTCAAACACTGATATAAAGAAAATTATGTTTTTGTGCTTCACTCAACATGAGCTTAGTTAGCATTACTTGAAATAATAGGTGGCACGTTCCCTCTGTAGTGCTTTAAAGCTGTGAAAGTGTAAAGTATCATAGAATAGTAGAACAAGATGCCCAGACTGTTTCTACTGACAGAAACAAAATTCAGGGCTCCTGCTGCTTCACATTTTCAGAGTAATTGTTAAAAAAAAAATTACCTATTAGCCAAGTCAACTTATTAAACAATTTGAGACTTTGTACTACTTGATTTGGGTGCCAATTTAATCAGAGAGTGTAGGGGTGAATTGACACAGAACACATTTCCTAACTTCTGCCTTAGGGCCATTTTAGATACCACAGTAACACAACATTGTTATTTTATAAGCTAGCTGAAAATTAGCATTACTCTGTTGTACTGGTTTTGACAACCACCAGGGAAAATAAACTTGGCTGCCCCCAATACTTTCTTCCCTTAGAAAGCCAGGCAGGATGGCCCCTTTCCCACTTCCAGCCCCTGGTCTTTCCTGCTGAAATCACGTCCCCCGTCATGGATGTGTATGGTATAGAATATTCAACACAAAAACTCTACCCCCTGGCATTGTGACTATAACAGTGTGTTCTTCATTTCCATAGTGGACAGAGGAAATCTTATTCATGAATGCCTATTAACTATTTCTGTATTTTAGGTGCATTTAGAAAGTAATCAGAGTCTGTAAGGTGATTAAATATCTCTCACCTGTACTAATTCCAGTGGCAGGAGGACAAGGGGTGTGGTGCAGACCTGCTGGTACCGTCCATTTTCTGTTCAGGATTTTTACATAAGCAGACAAGTGCAAAGCATGGAGACCTGTTTGGCTCCCTCCCATCTCACTCCTGGCATGGCTGATGCCCCTTAACTGCATATCATTGTTTTGGTTCCATAAGTGCAGCCCAACAAACTTTCATCAGGCCTCCCAGGTCAAAGCTTGAGCTTTTCCAGTGATTCACTCCAGAATGTGGGCGAAATCAATCCTACTCATTTCAGGTAGGCAGCCAGTAAATAAATCCTGTGTCCTGTCATTGAAGGTCTTTCTGTTGTGTTGCACATAGCTTAGACATTTTCTAAAAGTAACTGTAGTGTGTTCCACTTGTTTCTTTTTGACCATTAAAACTTCTGTGTAACCAGAGTGTTTGTTCAAGGCCTGCTCCTGTGCCGAGCAGAATCTGTGCTGTATTTACAAAGTAGAAGCCAATACCAAGAGTGCTGACTGTAATGAACAGTGTTTGGAACGAAATGTCTAATGAGTATAGATGCTATCAAAGCTGTTCTCTTGCTCAGAAGTGGATGTTAATGCCAATTACTCATGTTTCTTGATTAAACTCTCAGCGAACACTAAGTACTGCAGAAAAAAGGTCCTCCATCACAAAATATGCACATTGCAGTTGAGTCAGAAGCTGGTACCAAGAATCCAGGGACATAGTGTACTCTGTGTTGTGGTCCTTCAAAGAATACATGGGAGCACATTGGACATGATTTATAAAAGATGTCTGGGCTGAGTGTGCCACTGGATCACAACCAAATAAGTGCACACCAGACTAAGATGTACTTTCAGGACAATGGAAACACTTCCATGAGTAAATAACTAGAAGAAGACATTTCACACGGACAAGTAGAATGTCCCACTAAAGATGTGACAGATCTCAAGATCTATAACCAGGAATCATATAAGCCAGGAGGAGTCAGATGGTGAACTCTCATACCTGGAGTTTGGGCTACTGCTCAGTTTGACTGGATCCATGTACACTACTCTCCTGGATAAACCATTCTGGAGTGAGTACATCTGCAGTAATTTATTCTATTAATATTTTGCTATGATACAAAAGGGTAAAAAACCTTGCTATATTTATATGCAGGCTTGAGCTCTGAAATAAAGGGAAATGCAGCAAACAGGAAGAAAGGTGAACGTCAGGTTTCTCTAAAAAGTGAAAAAGTTTTTTGATGAAGCTACAGGTATGTGTTTTCTAACCATCAAATCAGAGTTTAAAAGCAGAAGGGATGCATAAATTATCTATTCCCATCTATCTTCTCTGTCTCAGGCCATTGCATTTATGCAGCTCCCACTGCCTTTGGTCAGATGTTTCCTAGAGCTGTGACACAGCAACACTCTAAACCCCTGGCACTCAAGTCACACAGAGGATGTAATATTGGGAACAGATAATAACAAGAAAGTTTAAAGAAATAAAAATGAAGGTGGCTGGTGGAAGAGCAATTTTCCATCCCTAGATTCAGACTAGGATAAAATCTTCCATCCAAAGAGGATCCTGGGGGTCTCATGAGCACCCAGAACCTGCTATACCTGCCTTTCCACCAGCACCTGTCAGAGCACTGTTCACTAGAAGAGTTCACAGATAAATAGATGCATTATATGAAATCTGGGGGGAGTGGAGTGTCAGGGACAGGGATGTGTCTTGTCCAGGGACAGGCAGGAAGCCATTAGCAGAGATGGAAAAGGCCACAGATGTCCCAATTCCAAAGACTGTGCTTTAAATATTAAACTACCCAATGTTTATCCCATTTGTTATCAATAGATCACAGCACCTGGCTTAAATAATGCTTTACTCCTTGAAAATATCACTTCATAAATCTTCATGACAGGCACATGCAGAGGGTGGGTACCAGTGTTACCCCACTTCTCCAAGCTGGGACACACACATCACAGCAGGGAGCTGCAAAACTGACCAAAGATCCTCCTGCAGCCACTGGGCTGGGGAGAGCCTGAAATGCCCACAGAACTGTCTCCACGAGCCTTGCAAAGAGCAGAGCATTGTGATTTAAACCGAAAGCTGCGGCTGCTTGAGGATGATTTGCAGGAAGTGCAAGAGTGGCTCTGGCTGAGCAGACAATTCCCAGGAATGGCTGAGCTAAACGATCTCTGACGGGAAGAGGGATGGGTCGGGGAAGGGATGCCTGGATGCCGTGCCTGCCCCTGCCGAGCCCCCGACCGGTGCCAGCACTACCGACAGCACTGCAGTTCTCACACAAATTCACGTTAGAAGGAGAAAAAGGAAGAGGTTGGAAGTAATGGGGGACATATGAATCATATCTGCAAGACTTGCGTGTAATTTCATTTTGAAACCTAAGATTTAAACTAATGTATTCCTTGGCCAAAAGTTATTCTAGCTTCTCTGGGCAGGTAGTAATAGAAAGAAATGTGATCTTTTTGATTAAGCCAGAACATTTACTGCCACTGGGAAATGCTGCATGTAATGTACCATGGGGACACAGTGCTTTCTGCAACTCCTACTACAACTGCAGTATCTGACAGAAAACCTTAAAAAATACAGTACATAGGAAGTCTCAAATAATCCTCCTTAACTGCATTTATACAACAGAGCACCTATGCATTAAGGTGTTAGAGGTGCTTCTAATGAAATAAATTAAGTCCCGATTCTGCTTCTAAACACCCGGTATAAATCCAGACAACTTGTCCTAATTCTGTAGCATTATACCAGATTTAAATCTATTCAACAAGGCTCTTAAATTTATGCCTTACTTGGGAACTTGAGTATTTCTACCAGTGGCATCGAGGCTGCTCTCATAAGCTTTAAATCTTCAAAACTGTAAGCATGTGTCAGGGACTAAAAACTGACCTCTGAGGCTAAAAACAACAGATTGTCAGAAAACTGAAAGCTCATTCAAAACCATTAAGGAAAATCAAAAGGCACAAGAGCTTGAGAAGAAAAAAAGAGAGCTTACAATGCTGAGAAAAACAGTAAAGTCCTGAAAGGAAAAAGGAGAGGTGAAGTCTGGGAACATGTACCTTCATTTCAAATACTCCAGTATTTAGTCCTGCCTTAGGATCCCATCATGCAGATGTTTTCCACAGAGAGACTGAGCTTCTGCCTCCCCAAAAGCTTACACCTGAGATTTTCATACTTAATATTTCCATTTGTCTGTAGCTGATTAATCGTTCTACAAATTCCACCATTATCAGCAATTTACTTTCTGGGGAAGTAAGGTGCAGGAAAGAGGAAGAACTTACCTAAGTCCTTCTCACACACTCAGTCACTAAGAAAAGAGACCTGGACATCCATAAATATGGAAAAAATCTGTATATGTTTAGCAATAAGCTTTTGGGGCTTGCTTGCCATTTGGACTCATGCAGGAAATGGAATTTTCCTGTTCTTGTCAACCTGAAATGCCTCCAAGGTCACAACTGCTCAGCTGGAAGATGGCAAATACCACAGCCTCACTTCCTTAATGCACACAAGAAAGAGATAAACTCAGCCTAACCTTTTCAGTTTACTTTACCAAGTTTACTCTGGGATCATCTTTATGGCCCAGGTGACTCCCAGCTGAGCCAATGCAGGATGCTTAAGAGATATTGTAATATGAATAGTAAATCTTAACCTGGGGCCAAGCAGGGTGCTCCTGGATGCTGACAAACAGTGCCATGAAAAGCCACAGCAGAGGTCTGTGCAAGCACAGGGCCTGGCTGTGGCCATGTCAGGCTACCCAAAAGGTAGCACAAGGACACTTGCCTTGCTGGCTGCAGGTAGGTCTTTGCCCATCTTCTCCCACACCATGCTTTGGACCACACACCTGATTGACATGTTGATTTCTTCCCTGAATAATCAACCCCTTAATTAAGCTGAATGCTGCTTAATTCCACCAGCTTGTAAATGCTGCATTCATTATCCAGAGTTATCCAGATCTGAGGGAACCGAAGGGAAACAAAAACCCCTCACAGGATTTCACACCCACTCCACTGATCTGCAGAGATCTGAGGTGCAGAGTGAACCCTCCTGTCGTTCTTCAAACTGATGTGGGAAGGGGCAGTGGCAGATCACCCACCAGGAGGAGCAGGGGCTCTCCCTTTAGAGTGACTAAAGCCAAGGGACATTGGGGCAATATTTGACTGGAACCAAGGGGAGAAGAAACAGGCACTGCCCTTCCAGGTGGTTGGTATTGATCTCCCACTGAAGCTGGTATTGATCTCCCCCTCTGAAGCAGAGCAGGTGCTGCCTGTGGAGCAGCTGCCACACCCAGGTGTTGTGCTGGAGAGCTCCAGCGTGCCTGTAGCACTGGGTGTGTTGGAGCACCAGGCTTGGTCTCCTGGCTCCCACCTGGCCCACAGCTTGGAGAACTGGAAGGAAATATCCTCTCCCACATGCTTGAGCAGCATCCAAGCCTTTTGTTCCTATTATCCCACCCTGTAGGAGTGAATGGGGTCTGGTTGAGGCTCCCAAGGAAGTGGTAACTCAGCCATTTGGCTGGGCTACACACAGGGACCCCTGCCCTGGCCATGGATTAGAGTGGGCCTCTCCACAGGGCTCCATCTTTGTCTCCTTTTTCTTTTGAGGTTGCTGAAAAAAATACCTATAGGGCAGTGCCAAAACAGAACATGGAAATAGCCAGACATAACCACAGAATGGAAGGAAAGGGATCAGGAGCAGAAAAGGCAAGATTGAAGGTGCATGTGCATTTTCAGAGACAGTTCCAATTTGATGCAGAAGCATTTAGAAATTTGAATTGAATACAGTGAGTCAGAGCAAGCCAAAATCTGAGCTACTTTCACCTGGAGCAGTGATATTTTATTTCAGATTTCACAAATATTTTGCCTTTCCCCACAATGGACTATGAAAAATCAGTGGAAGTTGCTGTGGGATCACTGATGCTCTCCCCTCTCTCTGGCTGACCTCCTGACCTCTGCCAGAACAGAGCTCTGCATCCCCATTTTCCCATTCCCAGAGGACTCCCTCACACCTGGCTGCAGGCTCCTCCTGAGTGCAGCTCTCTGCATCTCAGCTCCTGACTTCAGTATCCACTGGAAGAAGCCAGGAGGAGAAATATTACCCAATGAGGAAGCCACTCACCAAAGTGAACTGACTTGCATTATTTCCTCCATAATCCACATTTTGAGCTGGTTTTAAATTTCTCTGATCAAGTAGAGATCTGAAGGCAGCTGTCTCAGATCACCTCAAGTTTGGGCTGTTTCTACCTCCTTGCTTTTATAGCTCTAGGTTTCTTTTTTTCTTAAAAAAAAAAAAAAAAGGCTTCCAGCAAAATGATCTCTTTCAGGTTGAACAAAACACCCATTCAGATCTAAAGGAAATCTTTTGAAAACACAGAAAAAATATAACAGGTTGACCTAAAAAATATACTGCCTAATCAGATCAATACAAAGTGTCTGTCAAGATTTTTCCCCACAATACCTCTGCCCTGGAACTGGACAGTATGATTTCTGGTTGTGCAGACATGCTTTCTCCCATCTTCTCAAATTTTTCTTCAATTAATTTTGTTTTCTCTACACAGACATCCATAAGGAGAGGGTTTTTTTTTTTTACATGGATTACTCACTGAAAGTGTTTTTATTAAGTTCTTTTAAAAAACAATAATAAGTTAAATGTGCATGCATGAATTGTGAAAGCACATATGTTCTGACATAAAAATTTCTGAACATAGTCACACTTATTGAAAATTTTCAGTGAGTAATCCCAAATTCAAGGCTGTTTGGGAACTGCTTATGTTTGCTTTATTCATGACAGAGTTATTTTATGATGTTCTCAGTCTGAGACTGGACTGCTGGAAAATCTTTATTCATATGGAAAAAATAATAAATATTAAATGCCCCAAAATCCAGGTATCACCATCCAGCCAACTACTCATGAATTAAGTAAAGGTTTGGTTTTCATTAATGACTGGCCATAATTTGTATATTTGTAAGCTACATAATAAGATTTCATAAATAATATCAAATAGACTTTAGACTTCAGGGTCTGAAATTCAAAATTAGGCTTTCCAACAGTGTGACTCTCCTCAGCAGTTTGTCTTTGCCTGTTGACTAGCAATGCTGGATAAGAGATAGGATATCAGCAGTGGGATTATCAGGCATACTATTCCTATTACTGACATGTGCAAAAATCCACATTCTTTTGTATAAGGTTTATCAAATATAACATTATGACTATCAGCCTTGTTTCTTTTTTTTAAAAAAAAAGCCAATTGCAAAGTGATGACAGAGATAAGCAAAACCCCAGTTTACAAATTTGAAGGAATTTTCAGACAGTCTCAGGTATAAAAGGAATGGTTGTAGATTGATACAGCAGACAAAATAAGTTGAAAACATAGTATAGGGAGATGAGCAATTTAAAGTAATAAGAGGAAATTAGACTATAATGAGTGATTAAACAGAGGGAAATAAACTGATACAATAGAGAGTGGAGCTCTCAACATGGACAGATAAGTGTGGAGAGAGACAAAAGATATCAGAGAGATACCAAAGGCACAGTAAGGCAGGAAAACCAACAGCAAGTGCAAAGAGACAGAGCCCTTCAGGCTATAGGATAAACTGTGAAAAAACATACTGAGTTCCCATTTCAGAAGTACATAAGCTACTTCATCTGTGTCCTTTGCAACAGTGAAAGAAGCAGCTGTGGAGGTTTGTGGAGGTGGAGAGGACAATAGGAAAGGACTGAAAGAGTGCACGGCACAGTGATGGAGGCACCTACATCCCCAAGAAATGATGCACCAACACTAATCATATGCAATATCAGTGATGGATACCTTTCTGCCTTCCAGCAGCACTGAAGAACCAAATTTGTAGAAATATTAGATTTAGCTTTTTTGTTCTTAATCTCCAGAACTGGAAACACTGGGATTTTCTTGGGGTGAAACACACACAAATGCCTTAGTGGGTGAAGAAGATTTAGTGGCAATAACAGATGGGCAGGACTGGTGACAGCTGTCTCCCTCATAAGTGGCACGAGTTAGTTGTGTCCCCTGTCTCAGTCGTTGTGTTTGCACAGGGCTGCTACTTCACAGTCCTGCTGGGAACAGAGAAATAGTGCAAGGAGGACACACAGGGTGTTTTCCTTATTATGGAGCAGCAGAAGATGCTTTTTGCTCCAACTACTGGAAGACTTCTGCACAGGCACTGTGCTCTGTGCACAAAACATCTGGAGTGCCTGTATGATCAGGATCTCCTGGGTTTTCCTACAAATTATCCTCCTGCATTAATATCCAAGGAAGAAAAATGACAGAATGCAAATATTCAACTGCAAAAATACAAACAACTGTTTCACTGACTTCTTTTTCAAGCTGGTTATCATGTGCAGGACTGTGTAGCAAAGTGGTTCTCACTTCATCCACAGCCCTCCAGGTCTATTCCATGAGGGCAGAGTCTGCAGGAGGAAGGGTGAGAGAGACTCTCACTGCTGGACTCACCAGCCTTCGGTGCTGTGTCACATGAAGTGAATCAAATTGGTTCCAAGGGAAAAGTTTATTAAAGATGCCTGAAGTGCAACTTATCTGTTAGATTACGAATTCTCTAGGGGGAAAAATGAAAAAAAAAATGTTTTTTCAGGGTTTGTTTTGTGGCAGGTATTTCTGTGAATAAATGAGAGCCCCATCAGACTGAGTGACTTGCAGGTTCCTCCTGATGGCACCTCAGCTAGAGTGTTAAGCTGTAGGCCTGTGTCCCCATTACCCATCCCCAGACTCAGCTGCTCCCACACCTGCAAAATCTGTGCAGAAAAAAGTTCCCTCATAGATTTTTATCTCTGACTCAGACAGGATGGATGGCTCCCGGTTTGCTGACATAAAGGACCACATACTGACAGGCACTGAGAATCAAGCAGGATTTCCAACACTGTGCAGTGGCTTTTTCCCAAAACACAAAGTTAAAGTTTGCACAGTTAGAAAGCAGCTCCTGGAGAAGATGGCAGCAGCTGAAGGAGCTTGGCTGGAAATCACCACCCCTTGATCCACCCGCACTGCGCAGCAGCTCTGTGTGCGGCTCCCGCATCGTTTGAAGGTGCTTGGGATGGCTTCAGGCTTTTGGCTTTTTTATGCAAGCAGATTTTCATGCTTTGATATCTTCTCTGACATGACTTTTGATCCAGTGAAGGTGATGCTGACACTTTTTTCACAGTGAATATTTTGTGTACAGTGCTGCTGGAGCATTGCAGTTGCCTGAGTTATTTTGGAGAAAATCTTTCAAAAGGATGCAGCCTAATAAATATGATGAAAAGTGAGAGCTCTGATAACAGCAGTCAGGGTGTCTGCCCTGGTCCAGACCAAGGCACTGCAGCTTGTCAGCATGCAGGGACCATCAAACACGATCCAGGAGTGTTGTGAGAGAAGAGAGAGCATAGCACAGACTGGTCTGGGGCTCTGTGCAGTGAGAACAGCACTTTGGAATATCCAGATTATTCCCCCCCCAAAAAAAGCAGATGATGTTTCAAGCTGTCAGACTGGCAAGTTTTAGGAAAAGTGAAGAAACCCTGGTGGAAAGTCTGCGATTTGCTGTTCCTGCCAGGATAAAGCAGCACAGGGAATGAGGGTCACCAGCCAAGGAATGCTATGTGCCTCAGGGAACCCCCTGCTGAAGGACTTTCAGCTAATTGAGAAAGTCAAACATCCATATTCCTGCTGAAAAAGAGGCTGCACTACCTTCATTGGGCATTTCAGCTACAAAGGGAATTGTTCATAAAGGCAGAAGGAATTAAAGGAGGGAATTAAAGGATGCAGTATTTAATGGGGCAGATTGATGTGCACACTGATGAGATATACTTCAAATTGATTAAATGTCTGTTTTGGCTGAAGCAGCTTTTTTTTTTTTCCCCCTTGGCCAATGCTATCTGTGATTTTTGTTGTTTGCAAGTCATGCTTCTTGCTGTGACCCAGCCAGAACTGAACCTGGCCAAATATAAGGTGTGCTTAAAAAGCTAAAAAAAAAAAAAA
>VXAX01007902.1:908423-978810 GCA_013399835.1 Leptocoma aspasia
AAAAAAAAAAAAATCATGACATGCCCTAATTTCTACCATTTCAAGGCCCATGAAAGGAAATTATATGCTAACGTAGGTCTCAATGCACCAAAAAGAAATCCCAGCTGGGCTGCAGCCTGCCTAGCTGCAGTGTAAGGACTTGGAGCACAGTGCAAATCACAGCAATGCAGCCAACCCCTGTGATAACCAAGGAGGGGACGTGGGGCTGTCATCTTCTCTTTCCTAAACTGATGAGGCAGCCTCATTTCCATGTGTGTGTGTAGTATGGAAGCACAGTAGCTTGGACCTTGTAGGCATTACAAGGAGCTAAGCTACTCTGGAATTACATTCATCCAACTTTTCCAGTTGATGGAGTTACCCAAGTGCGAGCCCCCGTAGTGGGACTTCCACCAGAGTCAGTCTTGCGTGGATTTACTTTCTGAGGGAAAATTACCCAACCAAGCTAAATCATTTCAGGCAGAGCAGTTGTAAGAGCTTGTTTACACAAATCTGCTCAGAAAAGTTGATCTGAATTTTTAAGTGGATTAGTTAAACTGCATTAATTAAAGCCCTTTGTGGGAACTGTCAGAATTAAAGTGTCTTTGATTTGATTTGGTTTACTTCTCTTCCAAGGCTAAGTCATATTAAGGCCACTTTACTTGTGAAACGAGAGGTTTAATGCAATTTACTTAATTCACTTTAAACTCCTGCCTTTAGTTAATTTAAATCAACTTTCCTGATTTTCGCTGTATAGACATGCACAAGAAAAATGAAGACCACTGAAACAGAAACACCTACGAGAAACTTTGAAAAAAATCAAAATATTTCACTAGCCCCTCCAGGACATTACTATCCTTGTCATCAACAAGATTTGGGAATTGCAAGTAACTCTGTCAAGGTCCAAGGCATGAGAAACAGATCCTCGGTACTGAGCTACAGTTGCTGATCAGAGACAGGATGGCCAGTCCTGCAAAAAAAACTTTAATTCAGCCTGAAATAAAAGATGAAAAGTTAAGTAAATGCTTCCTAGCCCTCAAAATAAAAACAGGGCTTAGGCTATGGTCTGTGGAGAGGGAAGAAGAGAGGTTCCTGAATATATGTAAAAAGGAAATTTTATTTAAAGCTGTGGTGGCAATATCTGCATCCTTCCTCCCTCTGGGGCCAGAAGGCACAAACACTATTGGTGAAATGCTGTTGGAGAAGACCTGGTCTCCTTTCCCCTGGAAGCATCATGCCTGTTTCAGGCACTGGTACAGGGAATACTGTGCAGCAGCCTGAAGCTCAGAGATCTGGGGTGTGAAGGCAGACAGGTGACTTTGCATGGCATCAGCCCTGGCTCTGCAGGACCAGCTCTGAGCCAAGAGCCAATCTGCATGACAATCCCAAAGTGCCACCTATGAAAATCAGAATTCAAGGCAAATCTTTGAAAACCACCTATTTCTTCATGTGCAACCTGCTTCCACAAGACTCTTCAATGCCTACAGAACTCCACACCCTCTGCGATTTGCATTTTTCCAGCTCTCAGACTGGTCCTGTGCAGCTGCACAGGTGCCAGCCCAGCCACAGCGAGCAGCAGGTGCAGTGACAGGGTCACTGTTGGAATCGAGGGCACAGAGAATGTTTCTCTGCCTGTTTTAGGAAGTCCTGATCCTCAGCAGAACACTGCTTTTAACCTCTGTCCCTGGCAAAAAATTACCAAGGCTCTGGGATGAGTTGGAGCATACAGATGTGAACTAGGTAATAGTAGCAGTTGTAGTAATAGTTTGTCACAGGGTGAAGAATTTAGGGTTTTAGGATTTTAATATGAGAGTGAATAGGGGACAAGATGGAGGATTTTGGGTGTTGTCTCATCTCCTTCTCATTCTTTTTCTACTCCATTTTCTGTAGTACTGGTGGCACAAGGTTATTGGTTAGAGAAAGCAGTGGCATAGGTGCTACATGAGTAGATTAATAGAAGTTATTGGTAGAAAAGTAGAAACAACATACGTGTTAGAAAGTAATTGGACTAATTAGCTTTAAAATACCTTGGTTTTGGATGTTTAGAGTCCATTTTGTCCATTTTGTGCTTTGTTTCTTGTATGCTAAATCTGGTGTGCAGATGGCGTATCAAACTCAAGATAAGAAAAAGAATAAACGAGACCGAAGACGGAGAAATTTCAGAGTCTGGCTCGTTTTTCATCCTTGCCAAAGAACTCACAGGGGAACCTCCTCCAAAGGGCACAGGGGGTAGGTTCCCACTCTTGCCAGGTCCACCAAAGGACAACACAGGTCACTCTGCCCCAGATGAACAGTCAGAGCAGGGGACTGCCACATTAAATGAGAGGGAGTATGAGACAGGCTCCTGGTGCTGCCGAGATCCATTTTGGTATTGAATCATCCTCCACACCATCATCATCCTCCAGTGAGAGCAGAGGTGGTGATTAGCAGCACCATGTCTGTTTGGAGGAGGTTGCATGCATGACTGAGCGTGAATGGCCTGATTAAGAGTGGGTGGAACTCCACTCAAAGCGACTGAGCGGGCAGAGCTGAGGTAGCAGTGATGAGCTGCCATGCAAGGTGAGTTATTGTCCCCTGGGATGCTAAAGATATACTGTACTTAATAGCTCACTGACCATGTGCATTCCAAGGGTTGATATTGTCACAGACTGAAACATTCATTCACATAATTAGTTTACTTTTCCAGTTTAAACCAAATGGAAAATCCCCCTGTACAGCACTCTTAAACTGCCTGTTGGGCCAGTGTTGATCAGCAAAGTCCTTTTGACTTTGCAAAGTTGCCTGGGTTTCCCCAGAAGGACGTGAGGTTGTTTAATCACCTGCCTTACCACAGTGCCTTATCACAGCCATTATAGGGATGCTCTGGGATTTTCTCTGGATAATCTGACCCCAAAATTTGTAATAACAGCTACTGAAATCAATGGAAAATGAGCCTTTGTGTGACAGGGTTGTCACCTGTCCATGATCTTAATTCCAGGTGTGTGACAGGGATGACAGGAGATGACTCATCCCTTGCCAAAAATCCTCTGTGTCACAGATTTGCAGTTATACTAGTTATACCTTCCTCCAGAGGAACCTCAGCTACTTACCCATAATAAATGATCTTCAGGTGACTTCCTCTCTCTTCTCTGGGAGTCATGAATATTTGACTTAACAAATGAATCTTTTCACTTCCTTTTTAGGAAGACAGATACCTTTATATACGGAGTGCCTGCAACAGAGGATAAAAAAAAGACCACAAAGAAAAGAATCTGATTTTTGAGTAACTCTGTGCATTGCAAGGATTAGGCCAGACTCTCAACTGTACCAAAGCAACACCATTTAAATCAGCAAATGTACTTCTCCATCTCTCTCTCATGATGTCACTGAAACACCAACAGTGTCAGGGCTGGAAAGGATCCACCTCAGCACCAGCATAATCACATCATCAAACTTTGCATAATTTATCAATTTGTGAAGACTCAGAAGGGCCTTACTCTTCAGGCCCTCCCTACTCAGCAACCCCAGCAAGGTCTGCTGCTTTCTAGTGGCTCTGTTTCACAAGGGCAGTGCTTGGATTTGGACTGGGTGCTCAGGAGCATGGCTTTGTGGGGAGAGGACCCTGATGTGCATGCTTGGTGTGAATATCGTGCTCCATCACCTCCATGGCAAGGGGGTATAACAGCAGTCAGGACAGTGCCAGCATTTCTGCTGTGTTATTCTGCAAGTTCATTTGTTTGGGTCCTTTTTGTTAAGCCTTCAGCAGAAAGGCTGGGTTCTGGAAAGGGCTGCTTGGATGCTCATAGTCCTCCTTGTGTGGCATTCCATCCTGTGAAGAGCCCAGGAAGTTCAGGCAATACTTAAATTTCCACACACCACTTCCAGTCACCACTAGAGGCTGATTCTGCTGTGACCCTCAGCAGGATATCTCTGTTTCGAGCCTTGTCCTTCTGTTTACTTGTGTTTGCTTCTGCACACTTTGCTCCTGACCTGTTCAATGTGTTATTCAGCCCTGCAATTATTTTTCCATTAATTTTCTCCTTTCCTGACTCATTTAGCAAGCAAATACTTCTTGATCTCTTGTGCACTGAGACGAACCATCTAGCCCAGTGTGGTGGAAAGTGGGAATCTGCTGCCTTTGGAAACCCTGCAAGCTGGTAGCAGGGAACAGTTGTCCCCTGGATATGTTGCTCCAGTTCCATTCCAGAGCTTGCTCATGCAAGAAAGCAATTTTTGTCCTGCATTTGTGCAAAAAGAACAAAACAGCCAGCTTATTTTCTGTCTCCAGGCAGACTTCCCAAAGATTATAGGAAGAGGATGAGTCTAGGGGCTTTCTGGCCAGGAATGCAACAGACCATGGGACAAACCAGCATGTTGGCACAGTCAGGTGGCTGCTGCATCCAAAGCAGCCCAAAACTGCTGAGTGCCTCAGGCTACCTGATCACTGATGGTCCTCCTGCACCAAACTGCTTCATCCCTGGGTCTAACCCCACAGTGCAAACCCAAGGGGCTGCTCTACCTAAGGGTCTCACTGCTGCATCGCTTTTTCTCTGCATTTTTAATGAATTTTTGAGAAAACTACAATAGTGAGAGATTTGTGCAAACAGGAGTGCACTGCATGCCCCGAGTGCCTGGGATGAAACAGCATGCTCAAAGCCTCCATGCTGAGCTGCCAGTGTCCTCAAAAGCATATCTCATTCCCACCGGCTCTTTTGGATTTTAAGGTGGCTGTTCTCATCACAGGGAAACCAGCCCGCCCTTTTTTCCAGCATTTCTAGTGCAGAACATGTTCTGTTGTCCTGCTGCAGCTGAAGGGGAAGGAGTTGGGGGAGATGGAGCGATGTGGCTTCTGTGATGCTCTTTTGCCATTCCCTTTTGTGTCATGCTTTTTGTTTACTTGGAAAGGCAGGGCAGGGATGCTGGCCTTATGTGATGAAAAGCAGTTTTGCTATGAGGTAACAAAAACTGCTGCCCAAAAGGAGGATTGGAACAATGGTGAAAGACTGGAGTGTTATTTCCAAAAATTGAAAGGGGACATGTGCAAAGAGCTATCATAAAGTGAGTCCTTGCTGTCAGAGACGTGGTCTGTCTGATAACACCTCAATCTTTCCCTAAGATATTGAGGTTCACTTGAGCAAAAGGAAGGGTCCCAAAATATTTCCCTAAAATGACAGCACAAACCAGAAGAAACAGCCAATGAATTCATCAATCTCAACATTTATTTTGAGGCAAGTCTCACACAGAAGTGGTGGGTGGTGCAGAGCTCCCTTTCTCCATCGCTGTGGGAAGCTTTTATCTGCCTGTAGGATCCTGATGGGGTACAAGGATGGTGGGTAGTGTGGAGATCCCTTTGTCCATGGCTGTGAAGAGCTTCCAGCTCCTGTAGGACCATGATGGAATACAAAGGCAGTGGGTGGTGTGGAGTTCCCTATGTTCACAGCTGTAGAGAGCTTCCAGCAGCTTATAGGACCATAATAGGGCACAGACCAGTTAATAACCAGGGATAAGTGTGTTTCCTTACCTTTAGGTCAAGGTTCTTGTAGAAAGTTCCTTGTAGAAAGTTTCATACTCTCTGGGTGGTACAGGCAGGAGAGGGAGGGTGCGTGCCATGCACCAGCCATGTCCCCTCTGGGGATTTAGCTGTCAAAGACAGGAACATCAAAGAACGGAGCAGTCCCACCTCCAGCAGCCCCTGTCTTCATAAATGAGGCTCTCCCAGCCTCAGGTCAAGGCTGTCCAATCCACAGCTCCCTCATGGACAGGAAATGTCCAAGCCCAGCCATGTCACCAACCCCACTGCAATGAAAGCCACCACCAGAGGTGGCCACTGCCTATGTTCTGCCTGCTGTGACACATCACCAGGCCTGTCTACATGGAGAAAAAAAATGTGTTTGCCATGACTGGAGGGGGTTCTCAGCTCCCTGCAAGATTGTAAGAGCAGGGAGTAACTGTAAGAGCAAAACAGGGTACAGGTTGGGGTCATCACCAACACACCCTGCCACTGCCAGTGTTCTGCCTGCTGTGACACATCATCAGGACTGGTGCCTGGAATTAGCACTGTATCACTGTGACATGGCTATTATCTTCCACAATTCAGCCAAGAAGAAACAATTAAATAATAAAAATACATAAATAAATTAATTAAAATAGATAAACAACCTCTGGTAATTTTGTGGTGGAAAGTTAACCAGCTGTAGCAGCTATTTAAAGAACAGCACTTCAGAAAATGTTAAAAAAAATAATTAAAAGCAGCAAGTCCTACTCACTGCCCAAGTGCAAAGAATTGTGTGGTACTTGCTGCTGAGATTNACCAGGCCTGTCTACATGGAGAAAAAAAATGTGTTTGCCATGACTGGAGGGGGTTCTCAGCTCCCTGCAAGATTGTAAGAGCAGGGAGTAACTGTAAGAGCAAAACAGGGTACAGGTTGGGGTCATCACCAACACACCCTGCCACTGCCAGTGTTCTGCCTGCTGTGACACATCATCAGGACTGGTGCCTGGAATTAGCACTGTATCACTGTGACATGGCTATTATCTTCCACAATTCAGCCAAGAAGAAACAATTAAATAATAAAAATACATAAATAAATTAATTAAAATAGATAAACAACCTCTGGTAATTTTGTGGTGGAAAGTTAACCAGCTGTAGCAGCTATTTAAAGAACAGCACTTCAGAAAATGTTAAAAAAAATAATTAAAAGCAGCAAGTCCTACTCACTGCCCAAGTGCAAAGAATTGTGTGGTACTTGCTGCTGAGATTTGTGGGTTTGAAGACTAAATTCTTGAAAAATGATTGTCAAGTTGACTGAAGGCAACATTTCACACTTTTAGAATTAAAGACATGTCCAGTGCAAAATGATACATCCACAAGTGGCTGAGGGTGCTGAGCACAGATCAGAATGAGCTGTAAGTCTCACATTTTTCTTTCCCTGAAACAAACCAAAGAATTTTGCCAGAGACTGTCCTGTACTACACACTTCAGCTGGACACTAGAATAAAATTCAGGAATTAGTTCCCTTCTGCTTGATTCACTGCAGGCTGCTACATACAGTCTTTTTAATTGACAGGACCAGAGGCACTGGGCACCAACTAAAATGCATCAGATTCCCTCTGAACATCAAGAAACACTTTTTACTGAGACTGAGAACTGGCACAGGTTACCCAGGGAGGTTGTGGAGTATCTAACCTTGTAGGTATCCAAAAGCCACCTGGACATGGTCCTGGGCAAGTGGCTCTGGGTGGCCCTGCTTGAGCTCAGGAGTTGGACCAAATAACCTCCAGAGGTCCTGACCAGGCTGAGCCCTTCTGTGAGTCTGTGATTCAGGCACCAGCCACCCCAGTAATTGACTGATGCAGTTTGTCTGATGCCACAGCTCATGGGCTCACAATGAGCAGCCAGGGGTGACATCCTCTCTGTGCAAACTCTGACCTTCCTTCGGACACCACCAGAAGGGCAGGTCATTTACAACTGTCAGATCATCAGACTACAGTTTTCCAGGCAGTGGACCCGGGCAGTCTTCATCTGGGAGAAATTAAGATCCCAAAAGACTCGCTAGTCCAATGTACTTTGGACCCAACCCAAGGACGTTGTCTCAGGCAGCTCATCTGCTGCCTTCAGTAGCCATCCTGCCCCTGAGGAAAGCAAGTGCTTTCTAGACATCCAGAAGGCTGCTGGGATGAGAACCAGGCTGGGCAGCTCTCATTACCCATTGCTGTGCCCGTGTGTGAAAGGAGATGCTGACGTGCTGTAATCCTCCAGCATTTTGCACCTTCTCTGCTTTCAGTCCTTGCAGAGGTAAGTGCTTACACAGGGTGCAAAGCAGAGACAACTCCAGCCTGCAGTGTTTCCAGATGGGAAGAGCAGCACTGGCACTGGAGAGCCCTCCTCAGAGCTCCTGCCTGCTTTGAAGACACGGGGACTTCATGGACATCAGCTGAGCTCCAGATAAGCTTGTGGACTTTGTGATGCTCTTCTGAACCCAGCACAAGTTCTGAACTATTTAAGGCTTTTGTTCACTTGTCGTTTCTCATTTCCTCCTTTTAAAGAAATCTTCAGTCCTTTGTTAAGATACTGTTTAAATCTCTCAGTGACTAAACTATGTATGAAAACGAGTGAGTGCACCTTGGCCAGGTTTACATGCTGCAGGAGTTGTGGCAGTTTAGAGATGACAAGTCAATAGTAAATAAATCCTAGCTGCATGTTTTTTCACCTTTTTCCTCTATAAGGAATCCTTTGGAAATCCAGCACAGCTGGCACTTGAGTAAGGGGCTATTTGGCTCCCTGTTCAGCTGCTCCATCATGAAATGTAGTGATAGTCAGACGAGTAATTGCATAAAAATGGCACCTAGGTGCTGAAAGTAGGTGTTTTCTGTGGGCCTCCTGGGGCATGTGTGCAGAGTTTAAGGATTGATTGGGTTTTTTCTCCCTCTTTCATTCCTGTGGCTGGGATGTGCTAACCATGTTGTGCTCAGGTGTCCTGCCTCTCCCACTGCAGTGCCAGCTAATGTCTGATTCCAGAAGCTTTGCAGTTGGCAGTGTTTTAATAAGCAGAAAGAGCACAGCTTGATTCTCAGGTAACAGGCTGAGCTAGCTGTGCTGGCAGTCAGAGCAAAAAACATGGTATTGACTTGAAGACTGAGTGAATTTGAAATAGATATTGCGGAGGAGGAATAAATGTGGCATACCAGGATGTCACTTTTACACCTTCCAGATGATAACTGCACTCTAAAGTGGAGTTTCTCTGACAGTGACGTCCTCTTTCAAGCATCCAACATATATGCCTCTACTTGGTCCTCCTGCAAACCCCCTCTTTTCTCTGCTTTGTCTGACTCACTGTGTATTCTTCACAAAACACACTGTCACAGGCTCTGTTTATGAGAGTTACTCAAGCTTGTTTCCAAGTTAGAATTCATGTTTTATGAGGAGGTGGATAGGTGAGGAGGGGAGAAGTTTCCACTTGGGCAAGGGCATAGGAAAGCACTCACTGGGGATAAAAGTTGCAGGCTAAGTAGCCAATCTCTGACTGTGTTGCATAAAAAATTGCCTGGAAACTCTTTTCTTGCCTCTCACTGCAACATCTTTCAGGCCATCCATGAAATCAACGTCCAAGAGTAGTTTATTTCATCACTGTCTGCTACACTATTGACCAGGATATTTATTCCTAGGAAATTAGCACATCACCTGGAACCTCAGCTGCCTGGGATATTTGGGATGTCACCACATGACACCATAGAGGAAGCAGATGCCTTCTGGAGGGCAAAGCCACATCTGGGTGAGTGTCCTGGTACAGAAAGGAGGGGGAGCAAAGGCTACAAGTAGATAGTGTCCTTCTGGTGGCAGGATGAGTGCTTGGTGTAAGACCCCGTGGCAACTGAAATACCTAATTTATTTCTAGGAAAGGGTGAAAAAAGGATTAAAAGCAAGAAATCAGGCTTTTTACATTTCTGGGAGAGAGAGGCAGTTTGATAATAAGCTTCTTTCCCACCAGCAGCTCAGGGTGATGTACTTCCCAGAGCCAGGTCCCTCGGGACAACACCCTTGGCGAGTGTGGCCGACCCTCTAAAAATCCTGTTAAGAGTGTGAAAGCGAATATCTGTGAGTGAATGGTGCTAAAGCCTCCTTCAGAGGGCAGGGAGCTGGCCCTGCAGGGAGGGATGTTTCACAAACTGCCTCGCACCAGGATGCTTCCACCCTCAGGAGAAAGAATCTCCACTGTGCCCACCTCACCTGCTCCCAGAGGCAGCTTCTCTCTTCCCCAAAGAACCCCAAAGATGTGTCAAAACATGTGTGCCTAGAAAACATCAAATCATAATTTTATATGATATGATCATAGAAAATCATATAAATCATCAAATCATATTTTATAATTTTATTGGCCACATTTGGCACCAAGGATCAAAATCAGGCCTATGTAAAAATCTTTAGCAATATCAGGGAAAAGTCAAAAGCATAGTGAAAGCAGTCATTTGTTTGCCTCTAAAAGGTATGTCTGCAGCCTGAAAGTAATATTCCTGGAGAACCCAAATAAGGAAACAATTATAAAGAAAGCTCAAAATATCACACTCCATTTTTCAGGCCTTGTGTAATGTAAACTGAATAAAAGTTCCTAATGGAAAAAAGTAAATGAGTTATTTTTAGAATTTATTTTAATGGTGACTATGTTATTAATAATTTATTTATGGAGTTATTTTCAGCTATGTCCCTAGATCCAGTGAAATAATTACATGCTCCAGGACAGGAGTAAAAGGATGAGGGACTACATATATCTTAGTGACCAGTTCTATAAATAAGCTGCTAAAAATTAGTAACCATTGTCATAGCTGGCTCAAGAGAGACTTGTTAACTAATTATAGATCAAACTGTGCATTAAAATTAAAGCCATTTGCAAGATATTACAGTAAATGTAATGTTCCCAATAGATGTTAGATTGAACAGTCTTGGAACCTCAAGTGGCTGCATAACCTCTGCAGCTTGATCAGTGCAAAAAACAAGTTTTCAAATATTATTTAAATGTCATGAAGGGACTAGATAGAAATGCTACCTAGGATGGGTCATTCCTTGAATTTCTTGACCTGAAGACCCTGTAGAAGATGTACTGACAACACCACAGATTGCCTGGTAGGCTACTCAGGTATTGGCACGTTTTTGGCTGTTGCTGTGTGTCTCTGTGTTTTACAGTGTGTGCATGATGGGATCTCAGTCCGTGATTAGCAGCCTTGCCACCATGTAAAACACACAGAATAACAGCACGGGCATTCTGGTCCTCAAAGCTGTATTTCAGGAATGTGAAGTTTGTTTCCTGATTTAATGCTGCCACAGTCAAGCAGATTTGGTGCATTACATCATAAGAAGGTATCATGAGTACTTTAAAACTGTGGGTAACCTGAGAAAGGGAAGAAAGTATTTGGCAAATAAAGCATACTTCAATGTAAATTACAGACAGAATTTACAGGAATTTATCCTGGGACAGAATCTGAGGGCTGAGTGGCTGCAGGTTGCAGCCCAGTGAGTGCACACGGGGAATCTTTATCACCTTGATCTGCAGCTAGATCACCAAAAATAAAAATAGAAAATAGAAAAAAAAAAAAAATGCAATACACACTGCAACGTGAACATCAAAAGGACCAAGCAGGCTGCCAGAGAGGAGTGGGATACTTCCACCTGCTTGATTTCTTTGCTCTGACTAAAATATTATCAATATTTTAGCATATTGACTGCTGCTTACTTTTCTGGAGCAACACCTTTAAAAATCAAGCTCTGCAATACAGAGATGAACCTGGATGATGGCTGGTTGAGATCAACTGCAGGAGAACACACTGTGAAAAAAAGACAGAAATCTGGATTGAAATTAAGCCTTCCCTCTTTTTTTCCCTTAATTTGGATTAAATTTTCCATTTGCCAATATAGAACAGAGCATCTGGTTGCAAAGAAGATGGTAGCTGGACTGCAGCTTTCAATTACAACTAATCTGCATCACTAGATACTTCTAATGTGCCTGGAAACTATTTTGATCCAAGGCTAATTGGTTTATTGTACGCATTTACAGGTACAAAAGAAAACAAAAATTGTGACTGAGCTAAAATTCAGCTCATTATTTGCTATTGTGGCATTAATTATTGACCCGATTCTTCAGTTACTGAACAATTTAAATCTGCCATGAGCAGTAGTCATTCTTCTGAACAACGTGTTGGAAGCTGGTCTATGAGAGATGAAACTTTAAATGTAGAGTAATAGCACAGCCCAGTGGCTTGTCAAAGAATAAACCACCATTTAGGGATCTACTGATCTGGGCAATTGAATGTATTTTATCAAAAAGTCTGGGAAAAGTGAAAATGGGAAATTATTCTAGGGTCAGAGAGAAGTGAATTCTTTCTTCTAATCCATTTTCTTTGTCCAAAATAATTCTGAAAAGACTGCTTTTAGCTTTGCTGGCTACAAAGCACATTGTCACACTCATGTCATTTTATATAGAATTCTTTAAGACTGTTATTCAGAACTATATTTGGAATAATAATTTAATTTAGAATAATTCATGCTCTTAATTATGTTATTGTTATAATTCTATTGTTGCAAAGAATTATTCTTTGTCTCATTATTCCCTTACATACTTGTTTGGATCTGCTTTTATTTTCATGTACAATTTGCATATATCCAAGGAGTCATCTGAAATTTATTGACACTGGCTTACGTGGACCCGTTTATTCTAGAAAATAGTTGATGTCTGACAAAAAATACGCCACCACCACTGCCACCCCCCAGTGAGTGTTGGACTAGAGGAAAGGGGTGGGATGTTGTGGCTGCATGGGCACCAGCAGGGGTTTGGGTGGGGTTAGGGCTGTGTCAGGGCTGGGAAGGGACCTTGCAGGTGAATTTTCAGCTGGGGAAGGCAGGAGGGGTGGTGGGCTGGGACGTTGTGTGCCTGTTTCCCATCCCAACAGGAAGAGGGGATGTGTTTAAGGATGCCCTGGGACACAGGCCATGGAAGGGCTGTCTAGCTCCTCATAATCATTGCCTGTCTGGGCTGTGAGGGAAGGGTCCAAAGAGGGCTGCTGGACACCTGAGAATGGAGCTCATGTATGTCAATACATGGATAAGACAAATACCTGTCCAAGTCACCAGGAAATAAAAGGGAAAGTGCTGTGCCTTAGTATGCCTGCTCTAATTAAACAGAAATGCCTTAATTTAGGAAGTATTGCTCTTTCTCCTGGGATAAGTAATGACCCCATCTCTCCACAGGCAACAGAGCTTGTCACAAAACCTGCACGGAGTCCAGATCTGAACTATGGATACGCCAGGTGGGAGGGTCAGGATGGGAGCCCCTGTGGTCAGGGAAAACTTTAGAAAGGAAAAAAGATCATGTAGTGCTCAAAGAAGATAAAAAAGCTGACACAGAAGTGACAAATTAAAAACAAAGAACAAGGGCTTTGAGGGATGCCACTTGAAGCAGAGTCGTGTCAAAGAGCCTGTGTTAGCAGTGCAGCAAGCACGGGTCCCCAGCAACACAGATTTCTCTCTATCGACTAGAGGAAACAATCCACCCATCCTAGAAAATTCCCTAAATTAATTCTACCAGAAAATGCTACAGATAAGAGGTGACCTTGCACGCTGAGTCAGTTTGTTAAACAAGGTAGAGCTGACATGGGCAAGTCCTGCACACCACAAATCTCTGAATCTGAATTTTAGCACTGTATGTGGTTTAAATATACCAAATCAAGTTTCCATCATTGCTAGTCCCATGGGTAGCAACGAATTGGATTAAATAATAATTACTAATACAGTTATAAAGAAAAAGACTCAAACTCTGAGCTTTACTTAGTATTTTTAAATTTCTGTACAGCCCCAGAGGTGAATAGATGTAATATGCAGGCATTTTGACCAGCAAAAACCAAAGGTGCACCTCACTAACAAAGTCCCTGAGGATTTAAGGATTCATGGGGACCGACACAGGGAAAGGCAAAGCTCAGCATCACTCTGGGCTCTAGGTGCTGATGACTGCAAGCAGTGTTGGCTTCACAAGATGCAGCCTGAACTCCACGTGGCGCTGTAACTCTGGAAGCATCACCTCTAGGCTGCAGTGTGCTGCTACCAGAGAGTCTCAGCTGGCCATTATGCATGGCAGTGACCCAGAAGCTGGAGAAGTGAACAGTGTGGTTCCCAGTTTGGTTTAGCAGAGCATCCTTCCAAAAGGATACATTCCTCTTTCACCTATTTTCACTCAGACCCAAGCCACTACATGTTGCCAGATCTCTTGCCTCCATGTTCTCTGGGCCACAGAGAAGGGATCTCAAAAACAGGTGGAATTCCACCCCTGTGGCACCCAGCTCCATCGAGATGCTTTCTGCAAGCCTTCTCCTGTCCTAAGCACTTACCTGATGACCAGCTGTGAGCAAAAGCAAACTGACTAGGATAATTTTATGGTTCCCTGATCATCAGCAGCTCTCATTTCCTTCCTTCCTTCCTTCCTTCCTTCCTTCCTTCCTTTCCTTCCTAGCATCTGATTTAAAATAATATATTTTTTTTTTTACAGGACACAGGACACAGTGTGCTTTCCTGCCATTCAATTTTCCTTCTTTCCAACATGTCAGGCACCAAGCCTGTTTGTCCATCCCTGTTTTCCTGCTTAGGTGTGTCTGACTAAAATTCAAGCCTGTGTAGTTTGTCCTCCACCAGGAACTCCCTCAAGAATCATGTCCACATCTCAAGCACCCAGACACAGATCACAACCAAATAACAGGAAAACAAGTATTTCCTTCCCCTTTCCAGGAGTTATGGATGTCCTTTCATCAACATCCCAAATCACCCGGATATTTTTTCTGTTTATTGGCTGTGGGATATTGGCACACAGCTCTGCCATATTTAAACACTGGTTCCACTGGCATTATCTTCTCAATCCCTCTTCAGTATAATGTTTCTCAGAGGGTCTTGTGCATGACACCTTCCTAGAAAATGAAGCATGTGAAGATCTCTTCATCTAAAATCCCAAGGGATTCACCTAAGCATTCACATTCCAGCTCATAACTGTTCTTGATGAAATATAGGATAAAACACCAATATTTTTTTGTGTAGAAATACTATGAAACTACTATAAGACCATCCCTTGTCAGAGTCTTCATAGAGGAAATATGCAGAATATACTTCCTTGCTGCTTATGCATTGTTCTGCTACTGTAGGCTATTTCCATTTCCTTATTTATGACAAATTCATTCCAAGTTGTCACTAAAACGTTGCCACATGCTGCCCTTTGTGTTGTGAGGACTGTTACCTGAAGGTCTTATTTTACAAAGTATTATCAGTTCTGGGCATCTCCTGTCTGATATCAGCATTTTCCATAGTTTATTGGAGAATGTCATGATTTCCAATGGCGAGCATGTGATACTGGTAGTGGCACATCCCAGAAGTGTTTTCTACTCAGGAAAAAGGGCAGGATGTCCTTCAAAGTACAGTTCAGCTTTTCAGAGACCTAATTCCAATCCTCCTTTTTTTGTTCCTTTTCTCTTTACCCAGTCACTTATCACTGGAAGGAAGACTGTTTCATTCTACTCCTTGTCTCATCCCTCATGAACTTTGTCTTTTCCATGTGTATATTACCTTCGATTTTTGCCTTCCTCTCTCAGTATCTGAATTTATACAATTTAGGGCTTGTAATGGTTTCAGGCAGATAAAATATGTCATTCAGGAATGGCTTGGACTGTGCTTGATGTGTTTGCCTTCGTCACTCAGAAGGTGAAAAGTTTCAATAAAATGATGTCCTTTTTGTCTAATTTCCTGCTTTGACTTGGTCTTTTCACTCTCCTTGAAAGCAGAGTGAGTAAGTACTCAGGGACTATGTAATTCACTTATAATTGAAACAATAGACCATAAAGGCTCCTTGAGAGCAATTACATCTATCGAGCCAATGAGTCAGTTGTGCATTTGCACCAAGTCCAAGCAGTAAAATATATTTATGATTTTTTTTTAATGAAAGTTACTGCTCACTTAGTCTTTGGAGGCAGCACAATGCATCATGAGACATGGAGGCTTAAATGTGAATCTTCATGAGCAGTGTTCATGACTTAAAATGAAAGAAGATTCCAGTATGCTTTGTCTGGGCATGCTGCACCCAACCAAAGAACTAGTATGTATCTGATTAAATGTGGTCTGAAACATAATGGTTAATCTAAGAAAAGTGAAGTAAAAACTGAAGCAAATTTGAGACCATTGTGCTCAAGACTAGATAGTGAGAAGGGGATAAACTGTGTATTACTAAAATTAGAAGTGCCTCAATTCCTTTGTTTGCTTTTATCTTCAACCACAACCTAGGCTGACTCTGCTGACAAGCCTAGATGAGGTCAGGAAAAAGCAATTACACTGCATTAAGCCACCCGTCCAAGGGGGATTCTGGGCAAATCAAATCCTGTGCAAGACACTGATTATAAATGAAGAAGTCTGAGATCAGCTACTAACTGTGTCAGAAACATGGCTGTGTGTATGATGCTGGGATCCAGCTGTGTCTGTGCCCTGTAATGCTCTGTGATCCTGGGCATGTCACTTGGTGGGGGGCCAATACCCAAACCACAATCTCCACAAAAGGGAGAGCAAAGTGTTCCGTACCTTTTCCTTCTGTCTTTTTGGGGTGATCAGTAGGGCACCTACTCCTTCATTAGGGAGCACAGAGATGGTAAAGTCCACGAGGCCTTTGCACAGGCCTAGCAGCCCAACCCAGCCACAATACATAGGAATTCATAGAATCATTAAGGTTGGCAAAGACCTCCAAGGTCATTGAGTCCATCCCTTAACACAGCACCGCTGTGCTCACCCCTAAACCTAAACCCCAAAGTGCCACATCCACATGGTTTTCCAACACTTCCAGGGTGTCACTCTAGCGCGCAACACGAAATGTAGAGACACAGCTGAGTGAAGGCAAAGAAGAAGAAAACTTTATTTTGGTTTTCACATTATATAGAGTTTAGGGAATAACTATTGATTGGAAGGTTAAGTTACATCTTCTCTAACTACACTGGTCAATGACAAAGTCTATCAAATCATTCTCCTCCCAGGAGAAAGAATGAAAAACAAAAAGACAGTTAGAAAAACGTGTGTATGTTTACAAAAGTAGTGTGAGAAACTCTATCACAAGAATGAAAACATCAGAAGGCTGAAAAATGAGAGTGACACCAGGGAGGGTCATTCCACCACTTCCTTCTGTAGCCTGCTTCAGTGCCTGAACCACCCTTTCAGTGAAGAAATTTTTCCTAGTATCTAATCTAAACTACCTGTTATGATTTGATTCTAAGAGATGCCTCTGCCTGAGTTGAGGTGCAAATGAGACCATATGCTGAGTCAATGGAACAGATTTTATTTAACAGTAAATTTAAGGTAGAGAGATAGAAATAATAGGAAGGGGAAGGCAAGAGAAAGGCAGTGAGAGACAGAGAGGTTAAGCAAAAGATATCACCACCATGTGGATTCCTGCATCATCCCACTGGTGCTTCTCCACCCTGGTCCTCACTGGTGGAGGTCCCAGGGTCCTTCTTCTGGAGGTACCACTTTTATACAGTCCAAGTCCTGAGTATTCATGGAGTGTAGATGCCATTCTCATAACTTGAGATGGCAAGTGCATAAGCATTTGTTTCCTTTCCCATAGTTTACCATGGTGGGAATTTTTGTCTGGATGCTAACCAAACCTCTACCTCCATTAGGCCTGGAATTAGCTCCTTCCTTCTGTGTCATCTGCACTTATCTCAGGTTCCATTGTGGTGGCTTATCTTATGGGGATGGTATTTTGGAATATGTAACTGCGTTCTTTAAGTCCTCACACCACCCTGGCCACTTCCTCTAGTCCTGTCACTTGTCACCGGGGGGAAGAGGCTTCCACATCCCCACAGCCTCCCCTCAGGTGGTTCTAGAGAGAGTAGTCCCTCCTCCCTGTACGAGACAAAGAGTAAAAACACATTTAGGGCCTCACTGAGCTGGGGCAGCTCTGCGGTCTCACCAGTTTGGAGGCCCAATTAAACAACTGAATTAAACAAGGTGGTTCCTTGGAATACCTATGGACTAGTGTGGAAAGCACTTTGCCCCAGCATGGCCTCACTAATTCCAGCACCCAAGTCAACAGTGCCACGTAAGCAGAGCAGCACATTCAGAGGCTGCTGAGATACCTCTGCTGCACCTCTACAGCGTGCCTTTGCAAGAAATATGTGCTTTATGTGCTTTATGTGATGAGTCTTGTTCCCTGCTCTGCAGATACGCTCTTCTCCGTGGAGAGTGTTTCAGCTCCCTCTTAAAAGTGAGCGTGCATTAAAGTGCTTCTCACCTCGGAGATAATTGAGTACATGTACAGCATCTATCACAATAAAAGCCAAATCTCAGACAGATACTAGGGTACTATCAAAGAAAAAAACAATAAATAAGAATTCATAAGGCTTTCAGTCCAATGCTTTCTGCCACCACTCAATCCATAAAAAAAAATCAAATGTTTGTACAGCACCTAATTCTATATAGCATACAGGCACCACTGCAATACAAATACAACTTACAGCTATTACTACTAAAAATAATTAATAAACCTATCATTTGTTGATTCTTCCCTTTTTTAAAACTGCCTCACTTCTTTTGCTTTTTGGAACCTTTTGTATTTTTCTACTTGAAAAATTATCAAGTCATTAAAAAGAAAATGGATTTTTTTTTATAACAGATACCAGTAACAGCAAATGTTCACATCCAGGTTATAAAAATGAGGTTTATAATGGCAATACTTATAGATCATTCCTGTTACCACATCAGCAGGGCATCACTACAACATACTGCTCCACAAAAATGACATATAGAGCAGCACTGAAAATAACAAGAAATTTCTTGGTATGTCTGATTTTTTTTACTGTTAATTCAATGAGCCACCAGCCCTGGTTTCCTTAGTTTGTGTTTTTCATCTGGTTAGATTGTTTGGGGATTTTTCAGAGATGCAGAGGTTACAAGAAAATGGGGGTTCTTTTATATACACCATTTTAGTTTTGATATTTCCCCTGAATTGTGAGAGAGAAAATACTATTTAAATACCACTTTTATAATACTGATAAAAAAGAGAAGAGAACCTATACCTTTTCTTTCATGAGGTCAGATAATCTTTAGGGAATACATGGGCTTTTTAAAACCTTTTAGAGTTTCTTTTTACTTCTTCACAGAACAGCAGCAAATTCTTGAAAGGACGGACCACCTGCAACTTCGGCTTCATGGAAAAATGTATGGAGTTTTCAGCACTTCATTGGAGTCAGGCCAGGTTCTGTACTTACAGTGACATTTATTTAAAACAGATTAATGGGTTTGTGCTGACAGAGCTAATGCTCAGGAAGAAAACCACCTGTCAGCAAGCTGGGCACGTCATCCAAACCCGCGTGCCAAGTGGTCAAACTCATCAGCACCAGCTTCTGAATCCTCCAGGACTTTGCTTCTGTGAGCATTCCTGGCATGAGCATCCCCAGCTTGTCCAAGCTTCAGCACCCCTTTCTGTACTGCCTGGTCCCAGAAAGTTTATGAGCTTTTTGGCTAAGACACAGACACGCTGACTTTTAAAAACAATTTTAAAAAATCATTAGAGTTGAAAATTTCCCAATTTGGAATTTGCACAAGGGCCTCCCCTTAGTTTCTGAATTGCACAAGGTTTAAGATATCTCATAGAGGTTTTGGATAATTGCCTCAAGGAGTGCAAATTCCTCCCTCTCTGCTCCTGATGAGCTCCAGTCGTTAATAAGATAAAGTGTACAAAGCAGCTTGGCTGCAAGAGAAGAGCACAATGCAATACAATACAGCTCATCCACACCCATATGGGAAGGAAAACACAGGTGAAACAATTGTCATAAGGTTTTTAGATGAGACAAACCTTGGGTGCATTGCCATGGATTAGAGTTTTGTACTGGCTGAGCTGATGTTGACTTGCTTTTCAATCCCTGGCACAATGAAAATGTATCTCTGAAATCTGCCGGTGTCTGTCTCAGCACTCCTGGAGCAGCACTGGCACACACACCACTGACACACACGCCCAGAGTGCACAGCATGCTGTGACAGAACAAACTGGGGCTGGGACAACCAATGCACACGTAAAGCCAACTGCAAGAGGCCACAAGGGACACAAAAAGGTCACATTCCCTTCTCTTCAGGGCTAAACAAAGCTCATGTTGGGAAGGTGGTGTGCTGGCTGAACACAGCCCCAGGTCTACTCTCCTGCGGGGCAAGGAGGAAACAAACATAGGCAGGTGCCAACTGAGGCAGTTCAGAAAATAGCAGTGTTTGTTTTGACAACACCTGACTTCCTGGGCATGGCTTGGTAGGATTTTCCTTGGCTTTAAAACCATAGTTTCAACACCTACCATGCCCAAAGTGTGCCAGCAAATTAATGCAGTTTCAGGGGTGGGGGAGAACAGCTAATCAAAGTAGGAGGGTGGAGGAGCTGAGAGATCTTAAGAAAGGATGTTCTGAAGGCAGAAATTGCTGCCCTTCTTTCTGTATATCATTGCGATCGCGCTCCTGTTGTTCTCATGTGACATTTTACATGGGCAGATAGCGATAGGACGAGGTGGGGGATGGTTTTAAACTAAAAGAGGAGAGATTTAGATTAGATGTCAGAAAGAAATTGTTTCCTATGAGGGCGGTGAGGCACTGGAACAGGTTTCTCTGAGAAACTTTGGATGCCCGACGCCTGGAAGCATTCAAGGCCAGGCTGGTGAGGCTTTTAGCAATCTGGTCTAGTGGAAGATGACCCTGACCATGGTGGGGGGCTTGGAACTAGGTGATTTTTAAGGTCCCTCCCAACCCAAGCTTTCCTGTGCTTCTACAATTCTCATATGTTCTTCACATTCATTGATGAAAGATGTTAAAAAATATAACACAGAAATAGGCAAACCCTGAAAACATAATGTATCTACCAGAGAAGGTCTAGAATTAATGAGAGGCAGTGCATTTTCTTCTTACTGACTTTTCCTTAGGGTAGGGAGATGGTGTGAGCTGCATCTGTCCTTCAGGCCTTCTCCTGGTTCTCCAGCACTGTCTCCACCTTGACAAGTTGCTCTGTGATTGTGAGCCTTCCTCAGAGAAACTGCTACTGACCTGGCTGCTCCTGCCTGAGAGTGTAGGACCACAAAGAGAACAACACTGCTTTTCTGTTCTCTCACCCTGTCTTATCCCCTTGGCCAGAGGACATGGATCTGGCCAGCTTCCAGACAGTGAATGTGGTGATAAGGAAAAGCAGAAAGACTTTGGAAGACAAAGATATACTGTTACACTGGGCACCAGCAAGGAAGGTAATGTCATTACTGTGATGCTGGCATGTGATACTCAAGGGCAGCATAGTGCAACCTCAACCATGAAGTCACAATTTATCCCAACTCTTGGAAATGACTGAATATTCACCCAAAAAAAAGAAAAGAAAAAAGAAAAAAAAAAGTCAATTGTAATAGGACCAAGTGAAAAAAAAGCAGCAATTCTTACTTCAAAAGCATTATTGATGTGAATTTGATAAGTTTAAGAATATCCTAAGGGATAGGAACAGAGAACTGAGAACAGAAAAAGCAGAGCCAACTCCTTTTTGTTGCCACTGGAAATGTCTCTGCTCTGGAGGTGAAAGCAACCAGGGGAATGGGGAGGCTCCTTTCTCAGGAAACTCAAATCACACCATGCTGTCACTCACAGGTGACTGAAAGGTACTGACACACTTCAAAGTTGCCTGCTGACCCCATCCTGGGCTTTCACAGCCTTCCCAGTACCACGTCCCCACCCTCCTCATTGCTAATTGTTTCCTAATGTCCAGTGTTTCCTAAAGTCCAGTGCTCTTAGCATGCAACAAATGTCTCTTTAGTCTGGTCTGGGGAAAGAGCAGTGATGATCCCCTTTGCAGCACTGCTCCCTGTTGGAAGCCTGTTTGCACATCTGCATTTTTATGCTGTTTTTATTAAACCAACATCCCTGCTTTGGTCACCCTTTCTCCATAGGGTCACACTGTATGAATCTCTGAGCTCTGCTGTGGCTCTGCTGAGCTCTACCCTGTGCACACAGATATCAATGTGCACATACTCACCCCCTACTTCCTAAAGTATGTGTGCTCCAAAACAGGACACACACTCCAGGAAAGGTCTTGCCCCTGCTAAATAGAGTGGAATAATGGCCTTTATCTCTTACATGTGACATACACGAGAATGGCTCAACAGCATCTTATCTGCTGGCTTATATTCAGACCCTGGTATAATACAGCCCTGTCTTCTTTTTTTTAATATACTGGAGCATAGACTAAGATTGACCATTTTGGATTTTTATTGATTTTATTTTTCTTTCAAAGGCAAAACATTTTGCACTTGCTTTTATTGAATTTTACTTTATCAGTTCCAGGCTATTTCTCAAAGTTATCACAATTACTTGAATTCTAACACTCTTCCAAACACTTGCATCTTTTCCCAGAACATTATCTTACGGAAATTGTATCTGAGTAAGCTCTGTATCACCAGGAAGCTTGGCAATAAGAACATCCAACCATTCTGGTGCTGGGGCAGACCTGTCAGCTCCAAATGACCTTGCTGGTGTAAAGTGAGTAATTTATAATTTCTCCTTAAGCACAACATTTTCAGGCAGTTGCACTCTCTGCCTTACAGTGATTTCTTCTGGTGAAGGATATTCCTCCTTGCCAGACATTTTAGCTCTGCCTTCCTCCATCCAGTTCCTCATGTCTCATCACAGAAAGTGGCCTTGGGGATCTGACATGTGCTGATGTGGGGTATCACCTGGGTTAAGCAGAGCCCATCTAGATCAGTTCTCTTTGCCTGTCAGAGAGGAGATTTCCACAGGGCTGTGGCAAGATTTTTTATAACAGCCAAGGCAAAACTGCTTTGCCTTTACCCACTGGGCTAAAGAACTACACTGGATCCATGGGATATGCTTTATTCTTAATAACTCCATGCTGGCAGCTTCTCATAGGGATGGAGCAAATCATTAATTTCTTTACAAGTATCTTTACAAGTATCAGAACTGCAGCATTTGATTTACAGTTGTGGGTCCTCCCCTCCCCTGTTTTTTAAGTACATAATTTATTTTAATATAAATTGCCAGACCTGCCATGCAGGTTACACCCACACAAACAGATGGAAAAATGCAGGGAAAGTTCCTGGGCACTGCAACTGAATTCTCCCTATCTTACACTCTGAGAAGAGAGGTTGTTATTTTAATGAGTTAGTGTCTTCCCAAAGAATTCCTGCACACCAGGCAAGAGCTGGTGCAATCTGCACAAGCCCATCCTATTTTGAATGGTAGAAATTTAAAAATATAGTTATAGCCAGCTATGCCAGTCAGCCCAGATCAAGATAATTGCCCCACTGTTCTTATTTTTTTGGATTTTTCCAATTTTGTTTATTTTTGAAATTTTGTCTCGCTGCTCACTGTAGAAAAAAAAAACAATCTTCAGAATATTTTCAGATCTCTGAAATAAATAACCAAATAGGTAAATTAAGGAATATGACCCACTTTTTACAAAAGAAAGGGACTTTGGCAAAACAGCTGATGCCAAAAACTTTTGTCTGTTTAAAATAACCCCATCAGCAGGTGTCTGACACTGTAAAAGAGAGTGTCATGCATCACCCTTCAGGACTGCATCTCAGTTGCTGGGACCAAATCACTCCCTCTGCTCTCCATCCAGCTTGTCCTTACCATTTGAGGTTTTTCAGAAGAAATTTTGGATGGGTTAGAGCTTTCCATAGGCATTAATTCCCATCCAGTCTCTGGAGGTACATTAAGCAAGGTTTCCAATAATATTTCCAATTAATTTTTAGGTAATAGCAGTGCATGGTGTTCTGCAAGGAATGCTGAAGGTTGGTGGAGGTCCATTCATCAAAACTTGATGGGAACCGTGGCATCCGTGGCGTACACAGATGTTGATCTGGTCTAGGGAAACATTAGAGAGAATAGTTAACACAGCAAGACAAAAGATATATCACAGTAAAATATTTCTAGCCATATAATTAAAAAGAGAAGAGGGTGAAAGCATATCTATTCAGCGGAGAGAGTGGAGTAATAACTAAAGATAATCTAATTACAGTCTGAAGCAAGAAAGAACTTTTTTTCCACAGTTTTCAGTGAGATGGATTACCCTCTATTGTGGAGGGGACTCAGAAGTGAGCAGAGACTATAATGATCTCCAGTGAAGTCCTTCTGGTAGGACAGCCAAGGTGTGACAAGGGCGAGATGTGATGACAGGTTTGACACCCTGTGATGGCACCAGAGCAGAGGCACAGCCATAGTGCTGACCCACTTCTGAATGGCCCTCAGGGTGAGCATACCAGACCACAAAAACAGAGTTGATGATGAAGGGTTTGTTTTTATTAGAAGACAAATTAGAACAATCAATTTTTAAAATACAGAAAATTGGATGTTCTGGGTGAGAGACTTCAGTATTAAAGTTTTTGTAAGGACTTTTACCTCTATATGCCCTCCACTTTTGAGAGTCCATGGAAACTTCTCAAGATCTTGCTCCAGCAACCTCAGCAATGAGCAAAGGGGCAACTCCAATGGGAGCTGGTCAGCCTGGTGCTTTGGCAGGGTTTGGCCACATCCAGGGGCAGGCCATGGGGCTGCAGGGTAGAGAAGCCAGCGGGCTGCAGGGTGGAGAGGCCAGGGCTCCCCGTGCTGGATACAGCTGATCCCAGTTGGCTCCAGTGGCCCCGCCACAGGGCACATCTGAGCCCCTTGGCCAAGAAGGGGTGTCCAGATCCGTATGATGTTCTCACTCATCAGGTTCTGTGGCAGGATGTCCTGCAAGGGGGTTGGACTCCAAGATCCTTATGGGTCTTTTTCAGCTTAAGATATTCTATGATTCTGTGACCATAACCCCCATTTCCACCCAGGGCAACCCTTCTGGCCTGTTTTCTCTGGCAGAGCAAGGTCTGGGACCATCTGAGAGCTGTCGTCAGCTACAGCAAGATGGGAGCTGTAAAGACAGCACAGACAAATGCTCTCAGCCCTGGCAGATAGGATTAGAAGAAGAGCAACGCCCACAAAAGACACCATGGAAACTTCAGGTTGGACAAAATTATAATCTTTTTTCATTTGGAGAGTGATGAAGTCCAGTCACATGTTTCTACAGCGAGGTTGTGGATTTTCTGTTGCTGGGGATTTTTAAAGGTCAAAGCCATGGCTTATCCCACCAGGTGCCAGTACAATACCTGCTTTGAGTGAGTGGTTGGACCAGAGACGTTCAGAAGTCTCTTCTGACCAGCACTTCAATGACTGTGGTTATAACAGCTGTAAAACAAAAATGTGGTGGACTAGTTTTGAAAAGTAAGAAAAGTAATATAACTCAGGAAGAATATTTGCAGCCGCTGCAAAAGAACTCCCATGCTTAGAATAAGGAGTCCGAAGGTTAAATCCTCCCAAGGAAAAACAATAAAGATAAAGGTGGTCTAAAGAAAGTTGGTGAGATCATAAAGATAGATGGCCTTGGGGGGTAACACTTCCTTTATTTTCAACATTTATTTTGCTTTGTTCTGATTTTTAGGAAATAAAAAATGCACTGTGCTGTCTTTTCAAGGGAAGAATAGCAGGCAATGCTCCTTGAAGGAAACGTAAAGCTGGGCAGCTGTCGGAATCCAGGGCACAGGGAATATTTCCTTGCCTGTATTAGGGAGTCCTGACCCCCAGTCAGACACTGTTTTTAACCTCTGTCCCAGGGAAAAAATTGCCAAGGCTTTGGGATGAGTTGGAGAATACAGGTGTGAACTAAGTAGAAGTAGCAGTAGTAATAGTAGTCTATCACAGGGTGAAGTATTTGGGGTTTTAGGATTTTAGTGTGAGAGTGAATGGGAGACAAGATGGAGGACTTAGGGTGTGGTTTCCTCTCCTTCTTGTCTTTCTTCTCCATTTTCAGTAGCATTAGTAGCACAAAGTCATTAGTTAGAGATAGTAGCAGCATAATTGTTACGTGTGTAGATTAGTAGGAGTTATTGGTAGTAAAGTAAAAACAATGTACGTGTTAGAAGGTAATTAGATTAGGTATCTTTAAAAAGACCTTGGTTTTAGGTATCGAAGCCATTTTTGTCCATTTTATGCCTTGCTTCTCATATGCTTAGTCTGGCATGCAAATGACGTACTGAACTTAAGATAAGAGAAAAATAAACAACAACCTGAAGACCAAGAAACAGTGAGTCTCGCTCGTCTTTCATCCCTAGCAAAGAACTCACGAGAGGGAACCTCCTTCAAGGGCCCAGGGTGTAGGTTCCCAGCTGTGTGTGGGGTTCAACAACAAACACCATCAAGAAAGAAAAGAACCCGCAACAGGCAGCAATTGCTGTGCTCCTGCAATTGCTGAAGGGCTGGTGGTACTGGGATCCCTCACAGAGCTGCAGAATTGCTGTGTGGCAGAACCTCTCCCCCATGTATTACAAGTATTTGGGCTTGGACACAGGTGGAGGATCCAAAACTAAGCAGAAGATGAGAGCTGCCATCTCACATACAGGTATGAATCTAACTCATCTCATGCAAAGGGTTTCCACACTACTGGGAATGAGGAGAAGGGGGAATCACAGCCTTCCTGGAGGCGAGTTAACTCCAGCCAGAGGATCTGCGTGGTCCTGCCCTGTGGAGGGAAATGGCTGAGTCTGGAAGCCCACAGCCCCTCAAGTAGTCCACTGAGAGGGGCAGAAATGGCCTATAAGGGACCATGACTGAGACATGCTATGGGTCCTGCATGTGTGGAATGACTGGCAAGGCTGAAAGCAGGACTCTGAAACCTCTGGAGTGCAGCTGTGGTCACAAGTAAACACTTCTGTCCCCCCAGCCTCTCTGAAAAACTGTGCCTACATCTGACTGAATGAGTTCAGAAAAGACAAGTTCAGTGTGGACTAGGTGAAAGGAAGGGCTTTTTGAAGGACCATGGGAATGGAGGGCCTATTTTATAATGTCCTGTTTCATAAGAAGTCTTGTTTAGTCTGGCAGAAGAGTGGCTGCAAGGGAACATGACTGCTTTCTAAAAATACAAGGAGGGAAACACTGGGGAAAACTATTTAAGTGAAAAGCCAATTCTGGTGCAGAAACAGGTGGTATAAGTTGTCTCAGAAAAAAAATTAGTGCAGATTTGTAACCAACTGAACAGGGAGGTCTAATTGCTGCAGTGTGTTGAGAGTGGGGGCATCCAAAATACTTTTGTGACAAAATTTGACAGGTTTGAAGCTGCTCATGAGGCTGTTTGTAACAGCAGGCAGTGGGACTCACTCAGGAGTTGTTCTGCCTCTGGGCCTGCGGGGCTGGTGTGTCAGAGGACAGAGATGCTGTGACCCCCATGCTGTTCTGCCATCAGGGCAGAACTACACTGCTCTTTAAATTGCTTGGATAAACACAGCCTAAATGTTTTCCTTTGCTTTCACAGATTTCTTGTTAATCTCAACACTTTGTCCCGCTGGTGTCCTGGGGCGATACTGTAGCCCAGCCAAAGGACCAACGCCTTCTTCTACTCTTTATCTTCTGTTTTTTCCAGCGTTGTCTGATACTGCCTCTCAAGTAGTATGCTATTCCCTCTTCTCCTTTATCTCCATGTTCTCCAATCCATCTGACTTGTCCTCCTTATTTATCTTCTTCTGCCCTGTGCTACATCTGCTTGATCTTCTATATCATCCTGGATCTCTGATTTCAATTCCCAGCTCTTCTTCCACCGTTGCCACGGCTTGTCTCCCACATCTCCCTGAAGAGGGTTTGATACTTGATACTTCTTACTTCCAACTGGTAATACATGGGAAACTACACCTCACAGATTCCATGTGGAGTGTGTGCCTAACAGGAGTATCATATGATGCACAACATAAATTAAATCAGAGCAGATGTACAATGACATAAAGTGAGGGACTACAACTGCTCATTTCCATGAATGGACCACCCTCCACTCCACGAGATTGCAAGGGGAACAGAGAAGCACCACAGCTGGGTTAAGGAGGATTTTTTGCTTGGGAATTTGCCTGCCTGTTTTAGGTGTTAGCCTTCTAGCTGAAAAGAAAGTCCTGGATCCTCAATCCTTTGCTACTTAGCTCCTCCTATGTGGCTCCTCCTCTGGTGTGCAGAGACACTTGAAATTAGATTTCAGCATGCACACGAAAGAGCAAAACACACTCTGCTCAAGAAAACGTGTCAACTGAATGTCCATCAGAAAAGCCTGATGATCCCATACCCCAACTGGACACTTAAGGCCTGATCAGCTGGATGCTCTCTGGGCTCTGCTGGCTGGGTCTCTGTTGGCTCTGGTGGGAATACAGACACCCAGCTCAGAGGGAAATGCCTGCACACAGCCTAGTTACATTTAACCCATTGAAACACATGTGCCAAGAGTCACTGGAGATGCCCCAGGGCATCTCAGATGCATTTATGGGACTGTCAGAAATTACACAGGACCTACAGTGGACTTGTGACCTTCTGAAGCAGGAGCTGTAGTTGTCTAGGACATCTTAAAGGGCACAGAAGTTTTATGTGTGAGCAAGTGAATCAAGCTGTGTGTGTCTTAATCTGGAGATGGATTGTGGCTGAAAAGCTAAAATAAAAATTTTCATGTGCAGCTGAAGAAACCAAAAAACTGGTTTTGCAAGCTCCAGAGCTTCAGTGAAGCATTTGCAACTTGATATCGATTATCCACTAAAACCAACACAGACCTAAATCAAAAGGAATCACTCAAATCTCCAACGAGAAGCAAAAGCAAAGTCTGAGGGAAAGGCAGGAGACTGTTAATTGAATTATATCACAGGATATAGTGGCTGAAGACTTTGATACTGTAAATAAGAAAGCAGTGTTAGAAATGGCCTAAACTGAAATAAAACCAACCTTGAATGAAAGCAAAGTGTTTGCTGGCTCAGAGATTTGAAATTAACTTGGCTGCTGATTCAATGGATCAAAAATTGCATTGATCTAATGCCTCTGACTTTCCACTTATGTCCAAAAAATGTAACTTAAGTACAGCTCAACTGGAAGATTGCTGTCTGAACAATGCTTTCTTTTTCTTTTAATGGAAAATTTCAGCTCAATTTTTCCAGCAGTCCAAAACATCCTCTGCTTCCCACATTGTGAGATGACAACAATGCTCAGCTGTCTTTGGCCTGAGTTGTGGCGCCAGGCCAGAAAGTATCTCAAGTTGTGAAAAGTCTTAAATCAACACATTTTACCACTAAAGAGTGAGGAAAAACAGTTTCTAAACCATATGAAATATTCATGTCTAGCATCTTGTGAGATACCATCTGGTTAGATCAAACCAAAGCAGAGATGATAGTGACAGAGAAACTGGGTAGAAAGTGGGGAGCGTGACTTGAAGATTCATTGTTTCATGCCCTATAAAAGAGAACTACAAAAGCAGCGTCACTTCAGGAACAATTAATTTTTCCAACAAAAAAAGAAATCTGAAATAAAAGTGTTGATCTTTTGGGTCTGTTATTAGGAAAATAACAATGTACTTCAGATAATATCACACTTCTCAAAAGAGCATTGATAATTAAATTGCAATTTAATATTTGCCTAAATAGTAAAGTGTCTAAGAAAAAAAGCCAAAATCCCAAATTACCGAACAAGCACTTCTACAACCAGCAAGAAGAATAAACAAAGAACAAATCCTGCTGCAGACATTGTGATCTTCCAGCATTTCATATTTATATTCCCAGAAGTAAATAGGTCCTTTTATCCCTAAAAGCTCTTCTTCATGGGGCGTAGCACTTGGGAGACCTGATCTTTTCTCCTGCAAGAGCTACTTTTCTGATATATTACCTTGAGACAAGTACTTTGAGTCTGTTACTGCTTCCCCTCCCACTTCCAGTCTCCTCCAAACAGCACAGGTTTGCTGTGCCTTACACAATAGGGCTTTCCTGTGCTATTGCAATATAAATAGTGGCAGTACAGGTGCAATTGTGAGTAGAGTATGGCTTTGATTATTCAGTTATAAGGTCACCCTTGGGTGAAAGGATTGCTGTATAAAACATTGCTGAGCCATCAGTCTGTGGCTGCCTCCTGGTTACATAATAATGTTGTTTCAAATGTACTGAAAGTGTTTAAGGCTTTCCCAAAATTGCCAAGTTTGTGGCGTAGTGAAACATCAGTGGTAAAATGGCCCCACACAGGTGAGTATGAACACAGAGATGCTTACAGTGCTGGGGCTTTCCCCACTCTCTCCCTGTTGTTGGCAATTTACCCCTTCCTTTTCTCAAAGTTAATTAAGCTTCGTGCCACTTTGGAGAATAAGGAGCTATTGTACCTGGCTCGGTGGAGGGGGGAGAAGAAGAAGGTAGAAATTAAACGGCTGCTTTGGAGCACAGAGCTGGAATCAGGACCAGGGTGCTCTCCTTTCCCTCTCTTCATACCTTGTGATAAAACCAAAATGCTAACCCTTTAACAGCAGTGTCACTCACACAGTATGGGCTCTGCACAGCCTTTGAGAAGCAGGGGAGAGAGCATCAAATGCTCCAGCCCACTTAATTTGAAAGCTGTCTATAATAAACCTTTGGGAACACGTAAAACAGACAGGTCAAATTACATAGTTACATAAATATCACTGGGTTTCTGGCATTTAGGAATAAAAGGTTTTCATCTGTTCAGTTTAAAAGTGCCTAAAACATCCATGCACTATGTTAAAATCTAATATTAAGTGCTTTTCTTTTTGTACTTTCCAAAAGCTTAGCTAGAGACGATTTGGACACAGCATGACAAAACTTCACCTTAATGACATAAATATCTATGCACAAGTAACTTCACACAGTGTGCCATCGCAAAATATTTTATATTCAGTAAGATGACAGTTCTTATCTAGCTCTTATCCACAGAAACCCTTAAAGAAACAATCCATTGCCCTTTAAAAGCCCCTTTCAATTCCCCACTTTCCCATCCATCTTATTTATAGCTCTGTCTTTGTAAAGCGCTCCAGGATCTACGAATGAGAAGCGCTTCTAAAACCTCCGTGAGAGCCGGGATTGGAAATCAGCAGCACTTATGGATGCTATGCATATGAAGGGAAGGCTTGAGTGCAACACGCCTCAGCATTCTACATCAACCCCACATCAGTGTCCTCGTCAACGACTTCGCTTTAAACCAGGCTCACTCGACATCTGTATAAATGCACCAAAATGCCTCTTAGCCCTTCTCCCACTTATTTTCGACAGGCGTTTCATTGTGTCTATGAGCAGGGATCCTCCCTCCCTGTTTTCCCTCATTGCACAATTGGCTTTCCATGGGCCTCTTTGGCAGCTACAGCCCTTTAGGAAAGCAGAGTTTATTCCTCCCCTCCTCTTTCAGCCTTGCTTTGAGGAGGAGGTCTGTGGCAGGGACTCGATGCAGCAGAATGTCAATGCCAGAAGTGGCCTTTCTCATGGAAATAAGGGGCAGGAGCCTGGCATTTTCTGTGCAAGAATGAGAGACGTTGGTGGGTTGGGGTTTTTTGCCCCCTCCCTTTCTGGAATATTATATTTGAACCAGATGAGCTCTGGCTCTCTCATGCCTTGTGGGTGCCAGATCTTTCCTCAGGACTGATTTCTCCATCTCCTCCCTCACCTACATTGTTGTGCCATCTCCTTTCGTCACGTCCAATTAGTCATTATGGGCTTATCTTGGCTTTTTTTTTTAAGATTTCATGGATAAAAATGCTAAAGAAGTGTATTTAGTTTGAATTTACTCATGCTGAGGACTGTATTTATGTCCCCCACAAACACTGACAACACCGCTTGACCCCCGGGGAGAAAAGAAAGGGCTCTCCTTGCTGAACTGGGGAGCAACAGGAGAGGTGCAGAAAGGAAACACTGAGGTCATACTGATATATCCCTGCTGGCCCATTTATTTATACCCTTTCTAAAAGTTTCCTTTTCAAAGTCTTCCTCCTGATTTGGGGGTTGGTAGCATGGACACTGCATGTCTTCAGCATTAAAAATATGAAGGTCCAAGTCCTGATCCGCAGTTTATCCTGGCTGACAGGCACATCCAGCCCAGATGGTTGTCTGGTACCTTAGAATAAGGTCACTCTTGGCTGCTCCTGACTGGCCAAACTCATCCCCTTCACAGCCCTGCAAGCTGGCCACAATCAGGCTCATGACTTGGAGACTGGAATTAAAGGAACCCATGAAAAAGCAAGTTCCAGCAGAGCTGGCACCTACCAGAACCTCTGTGCAAAGCCAGCACATCCACACGTGGCCTCCTGGGACAGGCTGGTGTCACTGCCCACCACGCAAGAGTCGCCTTCCACCCAAACAGTCCTGCTCTGAATAGCAGCCAGTTGCAGGGTTTTCACAGAATCACAGAATGTTCTGAGTTGGAACAGGAAAAGGACCCCTGGAAAAGGACCACTAAGTCCAGCTCTTGAGTGAATGGCCCATACTGGTATTGAACCCACAACCACAGCGTTATCAGTCAGTAATACAACACTAAATCTACTTGGGTTGATAAGAAATAAGCCATGTCACAAATTCAGTGATTGCTAAAAATGTCTCTTTAAAATTATTTCCTTATTAAAACTCTGCCTTTAAATGAGCAAGACCCAGATCATGCATGAATTCACACTGCAGATCCTGGTCATGCCGTGATAGGATTTAAACTGTTTTTTAATACTCTGGAAGAAAGGCATTGTGCATTTCAAAGGCAGGAAAACTGTATCCATGCCCTTTTATCCACCTTCAGGAAAGGTTTGATGAATACATCTCAGCTTGTATTTTTGATGAATATAGGATTGTATTTCTGAATGAATATTCTGGTTAAAATAATTTGAAATTTGTCACAGCTCCAAAAATGACAGCAAGTAGCACACATAAACTATGCAGTGTGTTCTGCATGTCGGGTAGATGAAAGGCAGTGTAATAGCTAATTGATAGCATATTTAAATATCATGCCTGCGTACTTATCTTGACTTAAAGCCTGAAATATGTGACATGCTGATAACGCACACACCTTTCATGAAACAAAGTACAAACCCAGAGTCAAACACTGACCTTACACACGTTGCAAACTGCACGTGCTCACAGCTGACAAGTGTTTGAAGCAAAGCATTTACACATAAAACATTTATGCACACATTGTGCACTGAGGCATTGATATATGCAGCCTTCCATATGTTATACATATTACATATATGATTTCTACGCCAAGTATTTTGGGAAAAGAAAAAGCAATTACCCATATGTTCTCTAAACAATGGGAACGTGCTGTAAGTTGTGGCACTGGAGAGGCAGCTGGCTCCTCGGGGAATACTTAAATGCCATGGGATGTGGAAGAACACTAGAGATGGAAAGGAGCAGGCAAACTGTGATGGCACAAGCTGGGTTAGTGCACATGTGTGCATAGAAAAGTCAGCATTTAAATTCACAGAACAGAACAAGATAGATTCAAACAGAACATCCTGAGTTGGAAGGGACCACCAAGGATCATTGAGCCCAACTCTTGGTTCTGCACAGCACAATCCCCAAGAGTCACACCATGTGCATGACAGCATTGTCCAAACTCTTCTTGAGCTCTGTCAGGTTTGGTGCTGTGACCACTTCCCTGGGGAGCCTGTTCCGGTGCCCAACCACCCTCTGGATGAATAACCTTTTCCTGATATCCAGCCTAGACCTGCACTGACACAACTTCAGGCCATTCCCTTGGGTCCTGTCACTGGTCGTCTGAGAGAAGAGATTGATGTTGCTCCTTGTGAGGAAGCTGCAGACCACAATGAGGTCTCCTCTCGGTATCCTCCAGGCTGAACAGAGCAAATGTCCTCGGTCACATCTCGTATGGCTTCCCCTCCAGACCCTTCACCACCCTCATGGCTCTTCTAGGACACTCTCTAATGGCTTCATGTTTTTATTCTGTGGCACCCAAGAACGTCCCCAGGAGTCGAGCTGAGGCTGCCCCAGTGCAGAGCAGAGCAGGACAATGCCCTTGCCTGGCTGGCCATGCTGTCCCTGATACCCCAGGACACAGATGTCCCTCCTGGCTGCCAGGGCACTCATGTTCAGCTTGCCATCGAGCAGGAGCCCACATTCCCTCTCTCCCTGCAGAGAGGAGGCAAGGACTGACTCCATGAGGGACAGACTCACTGCTCCCGCTCCCACAGCTTGTGCTCCCTGGGCACACGTGCCCATAGGGACACCAGGCTGCCCTAGCATTCAAACCCTACAGCCGACAGCAGCTCTGCTCCAGGGTTTGCTAAAAAAAAAAAAATATTACCCCCAAGGGCCTTGTTCTGTACTGTGTTGGAATCCTGCTTGTGCACTGGGGTGCTGTGGGGGGAAAAAAGAAATATACACATACATACACATGTGTATATATATATATATACACACACAGATAGATGCACACACATATAGTATATACACACATATATAATATAAATGTATATAATAGCAATATTACATATTTATTATCGGTTCTGTGCCCTGTGGGTGACTCCGGGGGGCGGGGCCAGCCCGCCCCCGGCGCGCGCTCATTGGTCGCGAGGGGAGCGAGGCCCCGCCCCCTCCGCCGGCGGCGCGTGCGCGCGCGCGCAGGGTTGGAGGGCGGGGCCGGGAGAGGGCGGGGATTGGTTGCCATGGCGGTGACGTCAGAGGGTGCCGGGGACGGGCGGCGGAGACACGGAAAGGTCAAACGGGAGGCGAGGGCGGCGAGCGCGGCGGGGCCGCGGCGGCGGCAGCGGGGCACGGCCGGGTACGGCCGCTCCGGGAGGCTCCGCGGGACCCGCCGGCCTGGCGAGGCAGCCCCTCGGTCCCCGCCGCCTCCCCGCACAGGTACGGGAGGAGCGGCGCTCCGGGGCCGAGCTTGGGGCGGGGGACAGGCGGCGAGGAGGGTGCCGGGGCTGGGTCGGTGACCGCCTGTTGGAGGAGCCCGGGGTGTGGGGTCCCGGCCGGCCGTCCCCGGCGGTGGGAGAGCTGCGAGAGCGCTCCCTGCGCTGTGCGGGGTCTGACGGAGCCCCGCACCCTCCCGGTGCTCCCCCCGTGCCGGGTTCCTTCCCCCGCGGAGCCCCCGGGGCTGTGACCCGGCACTGTGACCCCCGTGACCCGCCGGCAGAAGTTGGGGTTTTTTGTTTTGGTTTGGTTTTTTTCCCTGTGGGCCTTAGGGAGCGCTGCTCCCCGCCCCGGCCCCCAGCTTCGCATAACTTGTCTCCCAGTTGACTGTCCCTTCCTCCTTGCACTTTGCCCTTGCCCGGTGGTCTGTGGCGTGAGGGACTAAAACTATTCAGGGACTGGGTTTTGTTTCTCTAGGGAGAGAGCTGGGTCACAAACGAGGCAGGCTACCTAATGATGTATATTTTTTTTTTTTCTTTTATCCCCCCCACAGCATCCCAATGCACAAGCAGGATTCTGACAGTACAGAACGAGGCCCTTGGGTGTGATTTTTTTTTTTTTAGCAAGCCCTGGAGCAAAGCTGCTATTAGCATGTAGAGTTTGAATGCCACAGGCACTCTGTCTCTTTCTGCTGAAAGAATAATTTAGAGGAGCAGCAGTGACTCATTAATAGAAAGTATTAGTTGCAGGAAGGCAAAACCAGGTGAAGTTTCTTACTTTACCACAGACTTACTCTGTGACCTTGGATCAGTGTTTCTGCACCAGTCAGTCCTCTGCTTATGAACTGGGAATAGCGGTGCTCTCCAAAAACGTTCTGTGGATAAACATACTAATGACTGTGAAATGCTTATCTGCTGTAGTAATAATGGGTAGATAGTGATGCTATTTGTATTATAGAAGCAGAAAGGCTCTAGCCAGGGTGTGAACTGTAGTAGCCACACTTTGATGGAAATAAGAGCTTGCTTAAAATGACATTTAATAACCTGTGATACTGCATGATTTGCACTGTGGTCATCTTGCACTACATATTTTAACGTAGTGTGTGCTTTCAAAGAGCTGCTATTACACACTGCAAATACTTCATAGATGGGTTTTTTTTCCACTTTTGTTTGCCTAGAGCAGACCTGTGCAACGTCCTCCTCCACTGCTAAGGAAACCTTGTGAACTTCTAATGTAGCAGATTGTCCCTGATAGTTGACATCTCTGAACTATATGATGTTGTTGCAAGGAAATACTAAAGAGAGTGACAATAAGTTCATTATACCTGTAATAAAAGGTGGTGTTAGTTTTAGAAACAGTATTTTTCCCCTCGCCTTATAGGATGTTCTCTGTGGAAAATCAGAATACTTCCAGTATTTCATAGGCAAAAACCTAAATACAGGAGTTCTGAAGCTGACCGAGTTGACTGACTGGTTCACACACTCCTCTGAGTGCAACCACTGCAGTAGCAAATGGAAGCAGCCAAGCACAGAGCTGGGAGCTGCTGCTGCAAATCCTGACCTGAGTGAAATAAGTTTTCTTTCTTTACAGTTTTGCTTAATACTGATGTGTGCAGCTAATCACTCATCTTTTTTTTCTATTTTTTAAAATATATTGTATAAGGATACACACCAGGAAGAAGCAATGTTTGCCTCATACCTTGGGGATTTTTTGAAAGTATTTTTTGATACATAGTGTCTCACTTACCTACTCAATTTAATATGAAACTTCCATAATCGGATTAACATTAAATAGGAAAGCTTTTGTGTTGAAGAGGAGGTAAGCACAACCCAGTTGGGTTTGGTTTGGGTTTTGTGGTTTTTCTTTTTTTTTTTAATGAACCTGAAAGCTGCTCTGGTAGAATGGCAATTCATTGTTAATTCTTAATATGTAGGTGCCCTGGAAAAATCAAATACCTGGTTTCATAGCTACCCTTAGGCATCTTTAATTTATGCAAGCAGGACTCACTGAGTAACTGCTGTAAGTCTCATTGACCTTAGTAGGTTTGCAGAGGTCATGTTTTAAAACGGGTAAGTTGTGCCTGAGCTATTTTCTCAGTCAGTATTAGGAGCAAGTGTTTGTTTACACAATTACATGATTTTTCCAGTTCTCCATTACATTTTCTGTTTTTCTTTAGATTGTTGCTCATCCTAAAGAAAGCTCTAGGAAGAAAGACAGGTTTTTGGAAACAAGTTCCTTTTCAAGATGTGGCTATAGCAGAGCAGACTGTGAGGTTTTACAAGCAGCCAGGAGGGCCAGTGCTGGGTTCAGAGAAACTTGGCCAGCACAAGCCGAATGTACACGAGTGACATCAGCATTTTTCTGAGCCATTTATGCTGTTCACTTGTGCTGGTTCCCAGCAGTGCCTTGTGTCTTATGTAAGCTCACACTGTACATCCTGTCCTGCTGTTCTCATGCATGATAATTCACTGGCGTTATCTTACGGGAGGGGCTGAGAGCTGCTGCTTGTCTCAAATGTCTGCGTGCAAGTTTCCTATGAGCCAGGAGCATAACAGTGTCCTAGGAGACATCTGAGGAATAACTTGGAGTGAGACACAGCTTGTCCCCTGCTCCTTTTGATAATAGAGCTATAACCACTGTGAAGTGATGTGACAGAGTTTTACTGGGCTGAAGCCTTGATCTGTATCATACGTAGATGGGCCACTAATGCAGTTTTGATGGCTGGTGATAAAACAGCCATAAAACCCAAAGGACTGAAGTGTCAACAGAAGCCTCGATAATACTAAGACTGGAGAAGAAGGGCTTTTATTACACTGTCACTGCACACTTCTTGTTACAAGGTCTTTGGGAGGAATTGTGTCTTCAGATACTGATCCTTCAAACTTGTCCTTGCAGTTAGCATTTACTCATGCGTGAGGAAAGTACTGCCACTTGATGGGTGAAATTGAAACAAACCCTCCATTATAAGCACTAAACCCAAACATTTCTTCTGTTTTTCTTGCTTGCTAAATCTAGCTGAAACTTGCTGGCATAAAATCCTGCAGTAAAGCAATGTGCATAATCTAGTTCTAAGTAAACAGAGCACCTTCTTTGAACAGTGTCTAATGTTTCATACTTCAGTCTCTTTTGTTAATGCTGTAGCAGTGTAAGGGAGCCAAATTCCTGATTACCTGTCTTGGTGAATGTGGTTGTCCTTGTCTGACTCCATGGCTTGTTTGGAGCAGCTGGAAAGTTTCCTTATGAGCACTGATCTGGCACAGCCGTGTACAAGACTGTGAGATTTATAGCTCTGCAGAGGAACCACCTACAGAGGGAAGAAGGGTTGACCTGGGGGAGAAGTGCACCTGGAGAGGAATGCTGATGTTCCCTGTGGAAGTTATGGAAATCTTTCCTGTGACTTTCCAGAGTGATCTGCTCCATACTGTACAAAACAGTTTCTCATTGTAGTGGAGAAACAAGAGGAATGCAAGACTTGACAAGGGCACTGGTCAGCTTAAAAGGAACAGGTGCAGTCCTTAGATGCTGAAAAGCTGAACAGATTCCTTTAAGTAAGCTGTTCTTGTAAGTTTTAGGACGTTTATTGGCAAAACATCTAAGAGAAACTTGAAATTTTATTTGGAGAAGGAGATTGAGTTATCACTATTACTTTTATTGACCAATGATAGGGATGTATGGACTTTTCCTAGTGGTTTTGTTATTTATGGAGGATATGCAAATCTGTTTTAAAACCACATACAGGAGAATAGGCAGCAATGAAGTTGTATTTTAGAGACTTGTAGCAGCTGTAAGAAAAAATATTGTTTAAAAAAAAAAAAAGCAAACTCACCCAAAAAACTTCAAGCTTCAAAAGTATTCAAAAGTACCTTCATGTGGCACATTCAGGAATCCGTTACTTATATTTTGTTGTGTGACAGATACTTATGTAAATATTAAGGTCCACATATATGTTGTCATGAATCAGTAGCTTTTTTAGTAGATGTGGGCAAATATAATGCTGTCTGGATGCTTAAATCTGCTAAAATATTTATAAGAAGGCTGGCTCTTTAAAAAAGTTTCCCACCGGATGAAGTGGGTGTCAGGTCAAAAGGTCAGCAGCAGTGAGAGTAAAGAGAAAGATCTTTTACATTTATTTTTCTCCACATTTTTCAAACAAGCCTTGTGTAAAGAAGCAGAGAATCTTTCTTTCTTTCTTCCTAAATTTCCAAGTGCTAACAGGCATTTGCAGGTTTGATCATATTTCAGCTGTTCGTTGCGCATTTTTTTCTTTGAGAGGGGGAAAAAAACCCCAAAACCCTCAGTGCAGTTAATACATTCATGAACTCTTAGCACGGAAGTTCCTGGTGTAAATCATAAAAGCCAGATGGAGTTTAATGTACAGACTGTCATGTACAACTTGGGGAATGAACATTCCTGGTACTAATAAAAGGGCCAGATCAGAGCTACGTAATTAATCCCAGCGTCCTTTTCTGTGCATGATAAGATTTGGCTACAACAGCCATGGAATTAATAGAGACAACTGTCAAGTCCTGTGAAGCAGTGGATTGTTTGCCTAAAATAAAAATACCTGTGTGCCTACTCTGGTATGTATTTTCTGGTGATTAGTGCTCAAATTGCAGTTTAAATGGGGAAAAAAAAAAGAGTGCGAGTAGTGGCTGACTTTGTCTTGAATCTATCTCCTGTCTTAAATATATTTATACATATATTTAAATGTATAAATTATCTGCATGCATATTATATATATAAATGTTTTTAAAGCAAAAGATAAGTATATAGGACTTTCTTGAGTGTTACATGGCCAAACCTTTTCTAAATTTGAGCTGATTTGAAATGTAATGGCTGGGAAGCTCCAGGAAACAATCTGACAATGAAGCTTATTCCCTCTGAGTAGCCGTGTCCTGAATGAAGTGTGCAGAAAAGTGCTAAAAAAAAGGCTTATGAGATGGCACAAAGTCTGTGTCAGAGGCAGACAGGAGGAGGAGTGGGCAGATGGCAGTCAGTACAGAACACGTGAATAATCAGATTGAGAACAAGTTGAATAGACTGTCAGTATGCTGGCTGCATGCTGCTGCATTTTGGGTTTGGTGAATGTGCTGGGGATGTTTCCTGTTGTGATCAGTGTTTCATACTCCAGAGAGGTAAAAATCTTCAAGCTAGAAGCATGTATGAGGGTGAAGGCATGCTCACCATAGTCAGGGGAACTTCTGGGATGAGGGTGAGGTCAGTGCTTTCAGACCTATCAGGACTGGAAAACATTTAAAAAATCTGTTCAGTTTGCTACAGACTTCATCTGCAAGTTTATTCAGATCTACTTTTGGCATGCATCACATGGAATAATATTAAAAGATCCAAAATCTTAGTGCCTGAACCTGTGGGATGATAGATTTGTTTCTTTTCCTGAAAAGGTCTGGAAGGTAGTAAGACCTATTTGTGATAAATTGTTTACATAACTTACTTTATCTAATTTATTGGAAAAGTCTTTGGGTAGGTGTCTGGCCTGACTGTTCATTGCCTGGCTGAGTGGTCTTTTCCAGATTGTTGGTTGGATGCCCTGTTGGAGTGTGGAATGGAAAGAAGAGCAGGGGAGATGCCTGCACTGATGAATGATTGATCCAGTAACCTCTCGTGCAATGCTAAGGATTATAGAAAAAAATAAATCCAGAAATAGAACAAAAAAGCCCTCCTCTCCTACTGATTATTACTTGAAAAAGGTTATAATATCAATTTATAATAATAATAAGGTATACATGTGGAAGAGAGTGTGTTGAGATCCAGTTGATCAATAGTAACTTGGTTCTGTTTATATTTGTTTCAAAATGTTCCTGCTTTTTTCTTTTTCAGCAAGTTCCATAGGCTAGAACAGTAGTGAACTGGTCTAACTGGAGAATGCCCTACTTCCCAAGAAAGAGGCATTGTCTGAGCTGGCATTTGAGTGGAAGGATCACAACACACCTTTCAGTTTCAAATTTATTTAGTACAGATAATCTTGCATGCCTGCAGTTATCCTTTGGTAACACCAGTTTGCTCCTTGTGTACTGTCTTAGCATGTCTTAGTCTCAGTCTGAACAACAGCAGTAAAGAGTTTATTAGCACAAGAAGGTAGAGCAAATGTGGTCTGTGTTTCTGCAGAAGTGAAGGTTAGAAAGATAAAGGGAAAATGATTAAAATAGTCACAAGAAGTGCCCTAGATAAGATTGTTTCGTGTCTGAGGGCATGATGAATCCTGTGGAAATGAGGAAGCTAAAAGGCTGTTTAAAGCTGATGTTTCACACTAAATCAACATGTTAGATATCAAAGTGGTATTAGTGAAATTTGTAAGAACATGGGCATTTTATGTAAAGAATACAGAAACAAAGTAAGTTAGTCCAAACCAAATCCTTTGCTGTATCCAAGCTATGCAGAGAATGAACATTGGAGGCTTAACGTGAGTATAATAAATCAAACTGCCAGCTGAGCCTCAGAGGGCTTTATTCATGCAGTTCATTGTTCTCTCTGCAGATCCAGCAGGGTTGTCACTGTGCAGATGTTCAGAGTGATTCCCAGTGAAGACTGAGCTGGTGTCTGTGCCTTGTCCAAACCGCTCAGTTCACCGCTCGGAGCGGCCGGGCTCTGACTTCCATGGGGAATTCTATGTGCAGAAATCACAGAGTGAGTTTGCAGTTTTGGGTGAGTGGGGAGCTATGTTGTGTACTGTTGGTAACTCCCAGAAAAGGCTCAGATTTGTAGCTTCTGGAAAGTGCTTTTTGGCAACAGAAGATGCCCTGCTGACCCTCTGCAGCTTGGCAGAAAATGTTCTCAGCGCATGAGCTTCCAAAGCAGCTCTCTCAGGGTACTTCTTGGGGCTGCTGGCACAGAGCAGGTTTTTTAGCCTTCACCAAACTGTCTCCCTTCCCTATATCCTCAGTACCAGGCAAACAAAATAGTAAAACAGGAGGCAGACTTATTAAATAAGATTGAAATGGGAAACAAATGGATAAAAGCAGAACAGATGGAAAGTTGTGTTCTGGTTTGACACGTGGTGACACACCTGGTTGTTCTTACCTAGAGTTCTAAAGCAGACCTCTGCCATTGGGCCTGACAAGTCAGTAATAGTCTCTCATTAGTGTTAGCCTTAAGTATTCAAAATTAAAATTGCTGAGTTTTCCATCACAGCTTCCTTTCTTTTACCTCATACTCACTAGGGCTCTGGCTGGCAATGGGCACTTTTATGTTGAAAGAGTTGCTTCTTCATTCTGTCTGTATTCATTTTGCTGGCTGACTGGTCCATATTTGATATGCATCAGTACTTTAATGAACATGCTTGCAACATGCTCATATGATCAGTGTAGTGTGTTTTGTTAACTCCATGTTTTCTGAGAGTATCTTGAGCATTTTATAGAGACCTCATGTGATATATTTTTAGCCCTGGTGATAAACTAACTAAATGGTCTGATTATATAGAGATCATGCTTGTAAATAAATATTCTTTCTCATTTTCTCTGTAGTCTGCTTCTTTTGGAGTTTTGCTTATCTTAAATTACTGTGCAGTAAACTTACCCAGTAAAACTTTAACTTAAGAACAATCAATATTTCACTCACTTGTAGAAGGATAAGTAAACACATTTTTTCCTATCAAATTAGATTAAGATAAGAAATACTACAGCTAACTAATTTTTAATATTAGTTTGACAGGTGTATACTTTATCCCAGTACAACAAATGCAGTGCTCAGGAATGTTTTTCTTGGTGGTGGTTCTGTGAGCATAACCCTTGGATCTCTCTGTAAGTCAAGGACAAATTTCACACAGCCCTTTGCAGTAGGATAACTAAGCTGTCAGCTGACAGGATCAGGTACTTTCAGGTCACTGGAACATTGGGAATGTTCTGGTATCAGGGCAGCCAGTTTTTCTGCAACCTGCCCCTCATCTGTTCTGAATATATCAAGGGAGTATTTCAAGGAAATGCTAAGGAAGGTGAAGGTGACTTCTAGGGCTTTATGAAGATTGGTGTGCATATCTCTAGCTGAACAGAACTTGCAGTATTCAAACTTGACTCAGCTGTGATACAAGAGATTCTTTAACAAGGAAATCTGTGATATTTTCTTAAACTATTCATCTGTCCATTTTTACTTCCTTTCTTTTTTTGATTACTCTGACTTGAAAAAAGAGTTGCCACATCTGATCCAATGCTTTTAATATTATTAATTACAAAAAAAAAATGTAGTAGTTGATATCCTCAGATATTATGTGATTAGGCATGATTGTTTGGTCTTGTGTTCTTCATTTGATTTCAGCTTGCATGACTGCTTTGAGTTGAGAAACCTAATTAAAATTTTATGATGAGTTTTTTGCTTTGAATATGGTGGCTGAATGACTTGTCTTGATAAGCGCACTAGTTGGATCAGGGTATGCTAAGCTGATGTTTCTGTTAAGAGTCAGGGTATGCCAAATATTAACTAGAAGCAGTAAAATCTCATCTAAGTATAATGAATCTGTGTACTTAAACATTCCTCGGTTCTAACAAACTGATGGAAGCTGTGATTCTGTATGTTAATGTGAAGTTGTGTATTGCAAGATCGGGGGAAGTTTGGGGCATTTGTTGCTCTTTCTTACCCAACATGAACTTCAGTGTGAAGGTTCCTTCTTGTAGTAGTTAATGATACCTGACTTCTGGCTTATATAGAAATTACAAAACAAGACCTCTATTTGCACAGCTTGAATTGCTGTAATGTGTAATACTACTTTTAGATTTCTCCTGAGAGTATCAGACATCCCAGTAAAACCAAACCTCTGCTGCAGTTTTCAAAGACTGTTAATCATTAATTTTTTTTGGTGGGGGGGGCAGGAGAAGGGGTAATATTTTCTTAAGTTGCCTGCTTTAAATGAGAAGGTGGCTACTAGTTTTTTGTCAGTTTACTGGTACACTACAAATGTATTTCTTAATAGTTTAGACAGTTTATAATCTGCTGGTAACTTGAACTACGTGGCTGATCATTTCAGTCATTTATTCCCCCTCTGTAGAACCAAGTTATTTTAGATGTCTGGTTAACCTTTGCACAGATGGAGCTTGCAGATCATTGGAGACTGAAGCACTGTGGTGTACAGGCTATTGATAACTCTATGGTGATTCCTGTCTTTCAAGCTACTGGTCTAAGTTGTAAAATATAATTAGTTTGAGGTGTTGTACTCTTAAGTAATACTTTACTTAAATTGGTATTTGCAAGATTAAATACTAGCTTTCACTTGCATACAGAGCTTGACAGAGTTTGCCAGCTGTGATACTTTGTTTCTTGCATTTAAGTGGCGCCTAAGGCAGCTGACTGTGGCTTTGTGCAAGAGTGCTGAGTTTTGGTGCTTGAGTTTATTGTGTACAAATGACTGGAAGCCTGTCTTTGCAGCATTTCCTTAAGTGTGCATTTGTAGGTCCTACTGTACAGGTTAACTTTTAGCAATTTTCACAAATCCTACTTGTTCTAGAAATGCTACTGCTGATGCTTTTTGCTCTAGCACCAGTTATATTTGAATGCTTCACATAGGAATAAAATTACAAACTGCACATGAAATTGACTTGATTGCTCAGAGGAGTTTTTTGGATGTTTTTACAGCATTTTTGTTGAGCTAATATGGTCATAGCTCTTTCAACAGGTGAAGTAAGTCTTAAAGACTGTTGCATCCTTGCACTTCAAACCTCTTTCACGGAACATTGTCTGGTTCATGAACTGAGTATGGCAGGATTCCTGTGAAGAGCCATATGTTTGCTTATTTTTCTGTTTTTGTAAACATTTTTCGTATGCAAATATGGTGAAATGAGGTAGGCAGCTTTAATTTTTTTTTTGCTGATTTGTTATGGTTGATGCCTAGCTTTAACGAGGTTTATTTCAGGCTCTTATATATAAAATAAAATCTTTAGTGCAGAAACTCCAGATTTAATGACATTTTTGTGTGGGAGCTCTAATCTTGGGCTTGGTTTGCATCACTCATGCTAATTCTGCAGAGCTGTACCCTTGACCTAATGAAGTAACTGATGCTCATGTGTCAGCAGCACGTGTGTCATTTCCAGTTAGTGAAGGAGGATAGAACCACATCCTTGGTAGAGGTTTTCACAGATATTTTTTTGGGAATATTAGTATTCAGCAACATGTTATACCAGCAAAATCTTCAAGGGATTTTTTTTCCTGAGGTGCCTTAAGATACTTCTGACTACTCAGAAAGGTTTTTTGTTTATTCATGTGGTCTTTTGGTTTGCCTTGGCCTCACCAGGGGCTGGGTGCTTTTGGGACTAACCTGCCCTGTACCAAGTACTGGCAAGTGGAGCATTGGGAACAGAAAACAGACTTGGGACTCCTTCCAGCATTTAGGAAAAGTGATTGCTGTGGAATTGCTCAGCTGATTTCCATGGAGGTGGAGTCTGCTGACTGTGTTTGGCACAGACGCCTGTGGGAAGAGCTTCATGTTAATGTGCACTGTTAACAAAAGAGCCTGAAGGACAGTGTCCAGACTTGCAATGGGGGTGAACTTCAATGCAGAGAGTGAAAAGCAACTTGATGTTCCTCTGCTGATTTTTTTTTTCAAATGTCAGGTTCCTCTTGCAAGGCAGGGAAGTATTGAAGCTGCATCTAAATGGTTGCAGAGTTAATACTACCTTTAAGGAAGTGTGGTTTTGCCAAATTAATTTTTTGTTGCTTATTCTTTCTCTGAGATCTACATCTTGCTCACATTACTGTTCCCCACTCAAAATGTTGATACCAAATGTCTTAAGTATTTCTGTCTTTTTAGGGAGCTGAGGGAAGGGAAGGTTCTGTTGTGGCTAAACAATTCACCTATCTTGGGTTAGCACTGCATTGCCACCAAAACAGGCAGTCCTGGCCTGTGCAGTACCTTCCTATCTGTGCTGAGGATAGAACTGCTCTCCAGTGGTTGAGATCATCTGCCTGCTGTTGCAGAAAACTCATCTTTTTTTCTCTTTTTTTTTTTTTCCAGGATTATTTTGCAGCTAATGTACTGATTGTCCAAGTAACTTGCATCATGAAATCCAAAAATTCCTGGAGTGGTAGAGGAAGTAGGAATCCCTCAGCTGGAAGACAGAGAACATGACTACCCTTCTGTCGCAGTGCTTTTGCCATGTCCAATTTAAACCATCCTGAAAGTGTACCAGTAGTCAGACTGTATGGTGTGAGTATTCTTTTCATGGTTTTGGAACAGTCATTGTGCAACAGCCTCCCTCATTAAGATAATTATAAAGCAATACTAAGTTGCATTAAATTATGTTCTTGTTGCGCAGTTGTTTTCTGTTAGAGGAACGACACAAAATGCAGCTGCATGAGTTATGTTCTTGTATTACTCTGTATTTTGCAGAGCTAATAAAATTGCTTCAAGATTAACTTGAGAACAGCTCTGTGTTGTTATCCCCAGAATGCCTGTCACTGTAGGCTGGGCATTGGCATTGTTTGCTGCTGATCCTGCTGAACATGCAAGTCATGTTTTGGAATAATCAGAATTGAAGCATGTGCTTCTAGACTTCACTGATGGGTTTTGTTTATGGATATTTAGACCTTAGGAAGGATTAGAGCCTGTTCTGAAGTGAGATACCCTGGGGTATGTGTAGTTTAAATATTGTCTTCAGCACAAACTGTTTGGTTTCACAGATCTCCTCCCATTGCAGTACACTATCCACTAATGTGGGTAGAAGGTTGGAGTTTGTGTTTTTTAGAGGACTGCTTTAGTTAGTTAGCCAAAAGGTGTGAAAAGCATCAGTCAATGCAAGGAAGAGAGTTCATTTTAGCTACTAATCTTGATAAAATTGAGTAGCTCTCATTGTTATTTTGAAACTTGGTGACAGCGTGGGAATTTCAGGTTTGCTGCACCAGAAGTACCCAAACCCCTGGATTTTAATATCAGGTAATGATCTAGGCTTCCCCTTCTCCAGGCTGTTCGGTTGCATTCAATTGTTGCTTAAACTGCACTGTTGTGGGAATGAGTTGTAGGAACCAGTCCTTCTACTCCTAAGTTACTTCTGAACTGTCTGTTTACTGTAAATGGTTTAATTTTGATTATTACGGAAGCCCTGCTCTTGTAGGGCGACTGAAAAATAGTTTGGATCATACCGTCCATCTTCAGTATTTAGTTTATGATGGTTTGAAAAGCTGTATTCAGTACCAGGAGGAAACAGAAATGAGATTTTCTGGGAAAAAAAAATAGAGATTGAAAATCAGTAGTCAGTCCTTAAATGTAAGGCATCCCTGTGTACTGCTTCAGAGTAACATTTTAAAATTTTCATGTTCAAAACTGTATTGTAGGAAACACTGTGCTGCCTTTTTCAAATTTGAGGGAGTTCCTGCATGCAAGCTAAGTAAAAATGTCTTTCATATTGCTTGTTCCTTAATACACTGGCATAAAATTATAATCTTGAACGGTTCTTTTTCTGGAAGAACATTGAGTATTCTACAGAGGTGACCATGGGATAGTGTTTGGCAGCATATTTAAATACAATAGGCTTAGGTATGCAACTTCTATTTTATCTGTAATTTATTTTTTAAAATACTTGGCATCAGCTGATAAAAATAGTGTTAACATCAAATATTTGTGATTTCAGAACTGTTGGTCCTGCTGGCAGTGGAATCTATTGATAACACCTGGTTATTTATAGAAAAGACTGTACTGATGTAATCTATGGATGGTTCTATATCCAATATTGATTTCGTTATGTCTGAGGACAATTATATAAACAAGGCTATAGTTGCTGGAAGCATATCACAGGAATTCAGGAGATTATGGAGTTGCAGGTGTAATTGTCAGAAGAGGCAATCTTCTGGGGGTCTCTGGTCCAACCACTCATTCAAAGCAGGGGTGGAAGTAGCACTGGGTGAGATAAGCCGTGGCTTTGACCCCTGAAGCTGTGAAAACCCCCAAGAACAGCAAACCCATGGCCTCCATGTGAAACCTGTGCCTGCTCTTCACCACCCTCCGAGTGAAAAAGATTGTCATTGTGTCCAGCCTGAATATTCCATGGTGCCTTTTGTGGCCATTGCTCTTCCTTATTCTGTCTGCCAGGGCTGAGAGCATTTGTCTGTGCTGCGTTTACAGCTCCCGTCTTGGTGTAGCTGAAGACAGCTCTCAGATGGTGCCAGCCTTCTGTGTGCCAGAGAAAACAGGCCTGTCTCCCTCTGCCTCTCCCTGTGGATGATGCCCCTGAGGCCCTTGACCACCTGAGTACCCATGGCTGGACCCTCCTTGGTTCCTCAGGCTCCTGCTGGAGTGGGGTCCCCACCTGGGCACCAGATGTGTGCACAGTGGCCTTGCCAGTGTCCAGCCAGGCAGGGATCACCCCCTTCCCGCTGGCTCCCGTTCCCTCTGGCATCTGCCCCAGTACCTGGGCCCTTTCCTGCAGGGCTGGTGCTGTGCCAGCCCTCCCCAGCCTGGGCTGGGGGCTATGGGGCTCTTCTGCCCTGGGGCACAGCTTTGCTTTCCTGCCCTGGGCCTGATCCTTGGGCTTGGCCCTATCCTTGGGCTTATCCATGTATCTTTGTGTTTGTGGAAGTGCTGCCATTCCCTGTGTGAGCCCTCTCTTCCCTGCTCCCCTCCACTTTCTGATCCCCTGCCAGTTTCTGAGGGTGTGCCCTGCCCCAGATGCCTGGGTGCTGGTGAGTGTTGGGAGCTCTGGGATGGCCCCTGGAGTCCTGCCTGGCCAAGATGCAGCTGTGTGATCCAAAGATCTGGGCAGTTTTCCAGGCCAGCTTTCCTTCTGTTCATGGAGTACTGGGCACCTCAGCTTCCAGGTGAGTCTGTGGTGGGAGACCTGTCCTGAAAGTTGTCCTGAAATTGAGGAATGTTCTCTGGGCCATTCAGCTTTCATCAGAGCCTCCCAGGAGTTGGCTGTGCTCTGCCTTTGGTAAATATTTGTTAACTCCTTAAGATTATCAAAATTAATTTCATCTGGACTTTTTCCATGTTCCTTCCAGAAGCTGATGGGACTCTATACTTCTGCGTTCTCAGGCACAAGGATGGTGGGAACCTCCTGTGAATGCCATGATGCTTTAGTAGGTGACAACACTCACAGGCACAGGGTGTGATTCATGGGGTGTCCTGTGCAGGGCCAGGCATTGGACTTCATGATCCTGATGGGTCCCTTCCAACTCCGAATATTCTATGATTCGATGAGTCTTGGAGTAAGTCTGTGTAGAATACAGAAAAAAACCCAACTAATTTAGTAGTTGGTAAGCAAAATTTTTAACAGTCAGTATGAAAATCAAAAATTATATTTATTATTTAGAAAAAAAAATCCTACTAAAATTTACTTCTGTCTTCTTCAGAAAGTTGTATGCCTCATATTGTATTAGTAACTAAATTAGTAACTAAATCCAGTAACTAAATTTTAACTCATATGTTGTTCCAAGTAGGGAAACATAACTCAAATTTATTAAAGTTATACTCCTGGCAAATTTGCAAACTAGGAAAGTCTATTTTAATTCTTGTTTGTTATAAATTATTGAAGGAGGTGGCTTGATTCTGGGGGAGATGGTGTTTGAGAGGCTCTGAAAGCAGTAATTTTCCAAGTCTATTTGTCAGATCTGATGTAAGATTGATTCTATAATATGGAGTTAATGTTTTCAAAATGAGCTGCTTGGCCAGCGCACTGTGTCTGGTTCCAATTACTGTCAGTAAATCCTGAAAATTATTTTCTGAGAAGGACTTGGTGAAATCTGCATTTTAAATACAGATAATCAGTATGAAAGTAGTTGAAAGGAGTTTTGTAATGTTTCATGCTGTATGGTTTTGGGTTTGTTTTTGAGATTGTTGATCCTGAAGTGGATGCCATGACTGTGCTGTTCTGGCGTGCACTTTCCTCTGTGGAAGCAGGATTACGAGTATGCTTAAAAGAATGGATCTCCTGGGTATTATTGCAAAACAAGTAATTCACTTTCTTTAAAAAAAATACTTGTGCATAAGAACAAAGATGTTTTGTAAACCCAAGTGCTGTGCACTTATCTGATGTTTGTGACTTGCATGCTTGCTGGGTTGAGCTTATTATCTTGAAGTAATTTTTAAAAGTGTATATGCTCTGGGAGCAAGGTTAGGGTTGATACTGGTGTGTAGATTGCTTCTCAGTCTGATATCCTTCAGCATTTAATTGCAGTGGAGCAGCTGAGCCCTCTTTATACAGCAGGGAAAATGGGTGGTTGTGGCACTGTACTTTCAGCAGAATCTACAGGCTGCAGCAGCAGCCTCCAGACTCTGCTCTCAAAATTCAGTGTCTGAATGATGCCAGGACTTGTCATATTTGCAGCTATACTCATTTGGAAGGATTGGAGTACATTCACAGAGGATTATCCTTAAAATGGGAACATTCCCTGTGGATCTCTTGGTGGCCTGGCCCTTACCAGCTTCTGCAGCAATTTAGTAATTGTTGCAGACTTAGCTGCTGTTAGCAGACTGTCCAAATTTGCCCTTGTTCAGCGAGGTAAGCAAAGAGACTGAGAGTGTCTGCTTGCAGTTCTCTACTTGTTCCCTCACAGTGTTACAGAGAACTATTGTTGGCAGCTGATATCACCAGAGAATTATAATTGCAAATGTGAGTGAAAAGCCATTAAGTGGAGTGTGCTAAATGTGTCATTGATTGGAGTCTGCAACACCAGACTCAATTGATATCCACTCGAAAGAACCACCAAACAACCAACAACCTACTTAACAAATGACATATTTATATAGATTTTTGGTTTCTGTCTTTTTAGGGAGGTTTTTCCATCTGTGCTTAGCCATGTTTGAGTCAGCAGGTGTGGAGGACTTCAGTAGTGAACTTATTACTAATACTAAATAATTCAGATATCTGGTATTTAGATTATTTTTAGAGGGCACTGCAATGAACATCTATTAGGTGTATTCTTAATTTCTATTTCTTGTCAAGTTTAAGCTTGTTTTTTGTCCTTGTATACTTCTGTCTTCCACTCTCTTAGAGGAATCAGATCACTGGTATGAACTTTTTTTGTATTTTTTCAGATTGGAGGATCTTCTGAATGTTATGCTTTAAAGATGCCTTTAAAATGAATGAGCCCAGTTTTTACAAGCAGCTTTGTCATCTTGGATCAGTGAGATTGCTTACCTTGGAAGAAGAAAAGACAGATTATGGGCTCATATTAGGAGTTGGAAGACTCTTCAGTATAACATGGAGATATATCAGGTAGAGGGAGCTGGAAGTACTTAGTGGTTTGTTTTAATAGTTTATTACTAAATATCTACAATAATCTGTCCCACATTGAGCAATCTAGTTTCCCTGTAGATCTTTACAGGGATCTGTAAAAAAGTTCCTTTCCTGTAAGAGGGACCAAAAGAGGTAAATAGCTGAAACTATGAAATTAGAACTATGCCATGGATAGCAGTAATGAGTTATAATCTCAAACCTACTGAGGTTGTGTAATCAGAATTTTTTGCTGACACTGAGGAAGGAATACTTCAATGGAAACTTGAGGGAAAGAATGGGATCTTTATGTGAAATCTGGCCTAATACATTCATAGTATTCATATTTCCCCTCTAATTTTGTAGTTGTTCAGGTTTTTCATGTGCATTGGAATGAGGGTGTCCTGCTGGAAAAGTTTAAAATCTAGAAAGTGAAAATAACAGTGCATGTTGCTGTATGTCCTATAGCAATATAAACTGCTGGATGACTGTGTCCTGAGGAAGAGAAATAGAAGTAAGGGTGGTAATATGCTTTCTTCTTTTTTCTGTTCTTGATTGCAGGTTAACCTTCTGGTTGAGACTTTATGAGGGTAATTCATTATGATGACTTTTTAGTGTGGTAGATGAGTTTTAAATTTTTTTAGCTCATTTTTAAAGCAAAATGACCTTGAATTAGCCACTTCCCACCTCCTGTGGTGGCTGTGGAGATTACCAGTTACTGCAGAACTTCCCTGAAATAAAGACTTAATTTGCCTGAATAACATCTTGGGTATGGTACTCCACCCAGTGGAGAGCCAAGCTGCTGTTCCATAAATAAACATATGGTTTCTTTAGGCTGAGCTGTGTTGTCAGCCAGAGGAATATGAGACTCTGGTGGGGAAGAAGGGAGTATCTAACTGCTGCCACCATTCTTAGGCAGAGCACGCTAAATTTATGACTTCTTTCAACTTTGTTCAGCCTAAGATGTGGAGCAATCTTGAATCAGGATCTGAACTTTATTTTAGCTCACACCATTATCCTTTTTCATTAGTTTGTCCTTCTTAGAACTCCTTTTGTCAGATAAAAATAATTACCACATGGACTTCTAGTTGTTCGTTTTACTGAAATAATTACATATGGCGTATGCATCCAGCCCTCACTGAAATTCCATATGAGGTGTGCTATTAACATTCTGCTTTCCCAGACATTTTTAAAATACAAAGACACTTTTTTTCCTCTTTCTTTACAATTGGTAGTGTTAGATTCAATCTCTTTCATTGTGTTAGAATTTGTGTCCCAGTTTAAAAGGTCTTTCTCCCTCTTGTGCTGAATTTATTGGTTGCACTGTGTAGATATTAGTGATCAAAAGAAGCTGAACACGTTTTTCTGAAAATACACAGGAAATACCGTGTTAAAACTACTTGTGTACACTCCCTACGTCACCGTAATTCCTCATGATGGGTATTGTTAACTTGTAGTGGTACAGTGAACTCTGTGTGCGTGTCAGTTCACTGCAGTTCACAGTGGAAGCTCTTGATTTCCACTATGAAGTTCTTCCTACTGTATTTCAATTTGTGTGCAGTTCAAGGATCCCTTTAATAGTTAAGTTTTAATGTTTCATTCTCAGTTCTCTTCTGGTTAATATGCATGACTTAAAAAAAATACTCATAGCAACAGTGAGCATCTGTCTGCCTCTGTCATTTCTCATCACTCTGCTTGCATCAGGCATCTGGGGCTAAATTGCTTTGACTGACAGATGGACTGACTGACAAGATCTTGGCTCCAAACACACAAGCACACGAGCATGCACACACAGACAGGCTCCTTGGGCTCCATTTACATTTCAGTATTTTTACATGGCAACTGAGGCCCCAAATACAATGAGTTTCAGTGGTGATGGTGGTTGTAGGGTGAAGAAGGCTTAAGATGTAGGGGAAGAGAAGAAGGCAGCTCTTTGGCTGCTGGCATCCTCCCTCCCTCGCTCCCTCCCTCGCTCCCTCCCTCGCTCCCTCCCTCGCTCCCTCCCTCCCTTCCTCCTCCTTCCTCTTTTGCTGGACTTTTTGCTCAAGGTGCTCATGAAAGGTGCAATAGAAGTTCAGTGTGACTGGTANCTCCTCCTTCCTCTTTTGCTGGACTTTTTGCTCAAGGTGCTCATGAAAGGTGCAATAGAAGTTCAGTGTGACTGGTAAATTAATGATGGAGGCTTGGGAAAATGCAGTAAGTCCTGGTGATCTGTATGGCTTTGATTTGGAACTGGTGCATGAACAGCGTATTGTAATGGTGTCTCTTAAATCCTGACTTTCCCATGAGGGAAATCCCCTGAAGGTTTTTTTAAAGTCATGCGTATTGACCAGAAGAGAATTGAGAATTAAACATTAAATTCTAACTATTAAAGGAATTCTTGAACAGTGCACAAATCTAAATACAGTAGGAAGAACTTCTCAGTGGAAGTCAACAGCCAGCATCCACAGATTTTCTGCTAGTTAAATAAGGATTTTAATTTTTTTTCGTTATTCTGGAGTATTGACAGCTGAAGAACAGTTCCTAGGCGGGTGATCTTACATTGCTGTTAATAACAAAGAGGTAAATTTCAGATGTCGGAAGGACTTCATGTATTATTAAAGATCTGCATAATTCCATGTGTTCTCTACATGTGGGCTTAGGAGGGGACTTCACACTTCAAAGAATGGTGTCTTTTATTACTGTTCTCAAGAAAAACAGTTAAAGGCATTAACAGAAGCCAGCAGCCAATGTTCTTCAGCTTGTGATGACATTAGAAAAATTCCTTGTTATTTTCAGAGCTTTAGTCTTTATGAAAACAAGAGGGCTGCGCCATTAATAAAAATTGGAGTATGCTCTCTAATTTTTTGTTTGAAAAGAAGCAAGTGGTTGGGAAAATAACTGAAGATGCTTCTTAATGAATGTATGGTTTCAGTTTTGGTTGAACTTTTCTAGAAATTGGTGTCTTTCAAGCATGCAGTTGTACTGTTGAGGCAGTGCGTCATACTGTCACCTCTAATGCCTCTGCCTTTTTTAACACCACGTTTGGAAATGAAAATTTCAACTCCTTTTAATATAATTACTTTGTAAGATGTTATTCAAGTATTTATAGTTGATAGTGAATTCAATAAAGCAGCAGGAGATGATGATGTCATGTAGATTGGCAGTTTTGTGATGATGTACATGGTAAAACAAAACAAGGTTGTGGAGGGTTTGTTCTCTTTGGGCAGGTGACATTGTAGTAACCTTCATTATTCCTTAAGAAGTGTTGAAGAAAGCATCCAAAGAAATGGCTCATTGCAACTTAATGCTCAGCAGCCTAATTAGTCAAATACCATGTGCCTACCTCTGCATGAAATAGCCTATTTCTTTCCAGTATAAAATAGGAATTTTCAATTTTGGAACAGCCTAAAGAGGCCTTTGTTGCAAATGACCACTGGCTTTTTAGTTATTTATTCCCAAAAATAATGAAGGTCAGCACAGTATCCATAGTGACTGCATGCCGCTTCCTTGTTAATCTTGGCATGCCGCTGTAATAACGAAATTCACTTACTAGTAACAATTTCTCGTGTTGCAGAGGGAAACCCTGCTTTGAAAACTGGATGTGATTGGGTATCTGTAACTTTAGAAATCTTGAATACTGTAGTTTTTCTTCAGTTTTAAACTCCTTGTCATAGTTTCTCGTTGTATGAGTTGCTGTGGAGGTCTAAACAGAGAACGAGCAACCTTGAATTGCTGAAGTTTACATATAATCTGGCACTGGAAAACTTGTGACTTGAAAAATTATTTTCATTTGGAAGTGATAAGGACTGCTAAATGGGGAATATATCATTCTGCTTGCAGATCTGTTAGTGGGAGGAAGGCATTCTGCTATAAACTACAAAATTAAGGCTTCTAAGAAGTATGATCAAGCTAGAATGGTTGAATGCTCCCAATTCCATGGCGTGGAATCAGAGCATTAGGAAAAAGTGCAACAACTGGGTGAAATGCTTTTAGTAAAATACTTTGGTGTAATGTACACCATTTCCTCTTCGAGTGTTATACAGTGTAAATACTAAATTTTAATATTATAAAGGTTCTTTTAACTTACAGAAAGTATTGTTGCAGAACTGAATGCAAGTCTTGTGGGAGTTTTGATAGGAACTCGAAGATGGGGAGTGAAATGGTTCCATCCTGAAGTTGCCTTCCCTCTCACCCCATCTCTCTCCTTTAATGCTTACCCAAAGCGAGTGGGTTTGGTTTGGGTTTATTTTAATCAGTTGGTTGTAATAGAGCTTTAAACCGATCAGGCAGGATTCTGACCACGAGGGTAAATATTTTCAGAATTCTGTCAAGTTTCTGGTATTTCTTCATTAAGAGCATGGCTTGTTTTTGCTTCTGTCTTTAATTTTGCATAGAGCTGTATTTAAAAACATAAATATTTATGAGAGGCTAGCTATTTTTAAAATTCATGGGAAAGTTCAAAGTGGAAGTCTGTTTTTGAGAGCTTCAGGAATGAGCCTATAGAGAAGTAAAGTCAACGTATCTTTAAAATATTAATTATTTTATGTCTACTTTAAATGTACAAATGCAATATATATTTATAAATAAATATAAAATAATATCTAAATAAGAAGGAATCTATTTGAACCTAAAGTGTATATATAAAGTCTTGAAATGTATATTGAACTGAGAATTTTTCATCTAGTTGTTACATTAAAGGTTAATGTAAGTTGTGTGTGAATCTAAAACTGTAATTTAGCTACTGAATGTAAAAACGTGTTTTCTTCAATGTTAGCTGCACAGTAATTGGCTGGAATGCTACAGAAGCTTGTCTTAAATCCATTCTTTTTTTATTTCCCTCTCCTAGAGGTGACCAGCTGCTCTGCACCAAGGCCCTCACAGGGATGTATCGTAGTCTGTTGCTGTAAACATCCCCGACTGGAAGCTGTACCAGCTCCAGCTTTCAGTCAGATGTTTGCTGCACCTGGCTATGCTTGGACAACAGCAGAAGGAGATTCATGTGCATGAATACATATGTGCATCTTGTCAAGCAGTGTTTCTATAGACAGAGATGAATTGCCTCCCCGTGAATTATCCTGGCTGGTAGGTGTGATCTCCTGAAATCTAGTCTGAAATGGAGATCCAAAGCTGTGCATGAGTTGCTCAAAGCTGAGCTCTTTGCTGCTTTGTGGTATAAACTTCAGGATTCCTTGGAATGCCAAGGTGGTGGTGAACTTCAACTGTTACCCATGAACCCATCATTGCTCTATCAATGGTCTGTTTTAGCAGCTTCTGTTACTTAGGGCTGTGAGGACAAATTATTATCAATGCTGTCAAATACTTAGCAGGCCTCATATCTGCTGTGCCTTGCTTTTTGTTGTTTTCTCTGGAATTCTGTATTGAGTCTCCTTGTGAGAAGGTTGTGCTCCTAATTGTTAGCTGGGCATAACCCAGGACCAAAGTAAAGGTTAAAAACATACTGCCCAGTCTGCTTTTGCTGTTCTCCCAATTCCACAGTGTATGTCCATGTCTATGGTGTGGTTTGTGCTGCCCCCGTCATGGTCTGCTTTTCGTGGAAAAAACAGCTTTTGAATGTATTCCTTCAGAAGTAAGTCTTCACTGGTTCAGCTCCTGAACAACTAAAACAGTCATGTCATCAGGAACGGGATCTGCAGGAAAGCTTCAGCTTTCCACTTTTCTCCAGTGGGATCTGCACGTGCTATTGCCTGGGTCTTTCCTGGGATTTCTTTCCTTCTTTGTTTCACTCTAGTCTTCTATTTTTAAAGGGATGGCCAGAGAGAGTAACTGCTGCTAATAAAAAATATTCTTGCAATAATCTAGCTCTGTGTTCTCTCCCCCACCCCAAATGTTATTTTTTATTCCCTAACAATTAAATGAAATACTTTGTTGAATTTAAATTCAACGAAGTTGAATTTAAATTCAACAAATTCAAATTTAAATTTAAATTAGTATACCAAACCTAGGTATTTATTTGTTCATCTTCACTATAGTGGTTCTGTAAAAGATACTTATGACCAAAAATACAGATACTTTTAAAAAGTAAAATATTTTCTCCTTATCAGAATTAAAAGTAGGAGGATTTCTTAGTCCTGGGAAAGCTGGACTAACAAGCATTGGAAAGGTGATGGTTTTGAAGCTGTCAGTGAATGACCAAAGGTGAGCCAAGGACAGCCATTACTCTGTGGTGGTCCCATTGCTGTAACCATTTTGCTTCTTACCCTGTGTCCTGTCTGGTGACATGGGAACATGTGTGAACTTATTGATCTAATTAATTCCTAGCACCTCTACAAAGATTTTTAAAGCAACTTGCACACCTAATATAACCTCAGTTAAAATAGTTTTTTTAAAAATAACTGTCTTGTTTGGTTTAATAAATCATGGCTATATATTTATAAAAAGGACTTCGATGCAGAAGCTACAGAGCTTGATTACTTAAAAAAAAAATCTGGTAGTTGTTTTCCAAGCTTTTTTTGCTGTAAATGTTTAGCATTTCCTAGTTCTAGACAGTATTTGGACTTAGAAGAAAGGAAATGTTTTTTGTTGACAAACTTCTTAGTTCAAAGTAGACATATTATAATTAATCTAGAGTTCATTTTGGTTAGTGCTGTCTTAGCCATTCCACATGCCACATAAGTGCTGCCTTTTTTTTTTAATAAGCCTAGTTCACATGCAGTTTGTCAGTCCAGTCTTGTGGAATTGAATTTGTGCATACCTTCATATTGTACTGGTATCTAATCCATGTACTCAAACACAGCTGTCACATTTCAGCACATGAAAATAATTTGAAGTGGCTTGTAACTGCAATAAATAAATAAGTTTTAAAATCCATACTATATTTTTGAGTTTGGTTTTTTTTTTTGCGAAGTGTTTGAAATGAAAGGATCTGCTTTCTCTAGTCATGAAATACCAAGTCCTGAACATCTTAATGTGTCTCAAATGTGGCTGTTGTTTGCAGCTGAAGAGGGTGGGTGTCATAGTGTTGTCCAAATGCATATTTATGCCATGATCCCAGGTGAGCTTGCAGTACTGGGATATCTGGGAAGGGATGATGGGGATTTGGCCTGACAGCTGTGAAGTTCTGGTGGGGATGAGAAGTTGAAACAACTGTTGCAGAATGAGGCAGGACAGGCTAACAAACACTGCAGTGAAGTTTGGGAACAGAAGAGGCAGATTTGACACATCAGCCTGATGCCCAGCAAGCAAATGACCTCATCATGTTCACGTGAAGCCAGTGACCATTGCTTGTGTGACATGGATCAGTTCCTGGTGTTTTGCAACAGAGGGAAATACATGAATGAAAATCAGGCTGGGGATCCAGAGTGCCACAGTGGCCACACAGCTACTGCTTTTGGGTGGCTGGTGTTAGCTGTATGTGCAGGTGCAAGGTACAGCTGCCTTTGGTGATAACAGCTTGTGATTAATACCAGGGTTGACCCTGCTGAGTAGGTGGAGTGTCTGTGAAGTCCAGTGTTTGGCTTGCCTGTGGTGTTCCTCTGAGCACTCCTTGTGACCACTTAGGAGCAATTCCCCAAAGTCCTTGGTGACTTTGCACTGCTTGAGCGCTGTCTTCCCTTGCTGGGAACTCACAGCTGCCTTCAGCAGAATTGCTTGAGCTCATGTTTTCCTTCATACAAAGAACAACTGTTAAAACATTTGGAGGGCTTCCCCCCTCCTCTATGCATGAAATAATCTGCATCTGTGATTCCTTTCACCCAGTAAAGCTGCAAACACCTGTTCAGAGAAGAACTTGGAGAAGGCTCAGCCTCTTGACTGATTGGGTTCATCGAAATTTTATCTTCCTGCACTGCCGAGGTCTTGTTTATTCAAGACTGGACATCAAATTAAACACACCTGTAAAATACAAGATAAGATGCTGAAGCTGAGGAGTGTTTTGCTCTTTTGCTATTAAAATGACTTGTATTTCTGAGTAGCTGAAACTGGAGGTGGAAATAAGAATGAAAATAGTTGAAATAGTAGAAGTGCCTTAAAAAAGTTCTAGCAGAGAAATGGGCATTATTTTAAGAACATAAAAAGATGTACAAATGTTGCAAAAATGCTGTAAAATTTAGCACACTAAGGAAACTGGAAATATAAACAAAGGGTTGTCTTTGCATAGAATTTGAGATGGACATTTTTGAGGACTCGTGGTTTGTACCACCCCATCAATCTCCCATATATATTTTAGAGTTGAGTTTCAGTTCTAAAAATTGGGATTTCTAGAAGATGCCTATACTGAACATCAAGGGCCTTGGCAGGTAAGTGCAATAGCATGCTCTTCTACAGGCTGTGAGAGACAAATATCATATTTTTGGTTTTAGACCTCTACAACCTGAGGGACTCTACATGGATATGACTGTGTTTTGATATACAAAAGATTAAATGTTAAAATGCATGGATTGACTTAATAGTGTTAGTGAAGATTTAATAAGAGTTGCATGTACTGTATGAGTGGTGCAAATACACCAAAGTATGTCTGTGCAGTTTTATTTTTTGATATCCTGAAAAGCACTGCTGTATTTATATAGTTCAGCTAATTTTTAGTTCCTGTAAACATTCTACACTCATTTATAATAAGTCATGGGGCTGGGGGGTGAGTGTTTACTTCAACTGACTTGAAAGGCAGCTTTCTTCAATGACCAAGTGACATTGGCTAGCAGGGATCCTATTTTTCAGTAGTATTTAGTATTGTAAGCACTAATTTCTATGGAAGCAGTATGTATTTCTAGAAACCTCTTCATGCTCAAATTATTATTCTGACTGTATAAAGGCCTACATGTTTGTTGGGAAACAGGCTTTAACTGATGGGATCTATATCTGTCTAATTGCAAATAAACTGTGACAATATGTCTTTGCTTGAAAAGTAACATCTCATACCTGGATGACAGAAATAATCTAAAACCTTATATTGAATGTTCAGTTCTCAGTTGCAGCAGTGATTTATTGCTTATTATCTACTTGATCATTGTCAAAGGAGGAATAGATTTACAGGGCACTGTAAAACCAATTCCCAAACCAAGAGATCATTAAACTAGTAAAACTACCAAGCTTTAACAATTTCTGTTGCCCTTTTATCTTAAAAAATGATAAATATCTTTGATAGGGGAAATCTGCATAGAAGAAAAAAGACAAGTATCTCTTGTTTTTGTAGTAGTTCTTCTGTCATGTCTTAGGATCACTAATTATTCTGCTGATGGACGTGTTATTAAATGAAGTATGGATTCAGCATTTGGGCATTCTTAGGTACCAAAAGATTTTAAAAAAGAACTTAATTTTTTTTTTTCAAATGGAAATATGGGGGACATGGAATTCCTCATCTTGATAAAGCATAAACTGGCTTCTTGAGGATCACTTTTACAATCTGGTAATCCTTGTTAATATTTGAAAGGTTCAGACTCTAAAATCTAATATTTTTTACTTATGAGGCCAAATACATTATTAAAATTAGTGAGAAGATTTGTCCTCATTTAAATTTACACACATGAGCCCCATTTTGCTATAATTGAACTTAGTGTTGTGCTTCTATTTTGCTTACAAACCGAGAAGGTCTTTTTAATACATAGAAGTCTTTGTGGGCAGCTGTTATGTCATATATGGCACTGAGGCTACTGCATGGAAGAGACCACATCAGATTCTTTATCTGAAGATCACCCGTGTCTCTGTGAACACTGCAGTGCAACCATGTGTTTGCTGTGTGTGCACTTCTGCATGTACAAAACTGTTCTTTTAGATTTTCATTCAGTGCAGCATCTCTAACTGGTACAAAGCACGTATCTCCAGTTGGGATGAACTATGGAAGTATGAGAGATTCAAGCTCTCCTCCTCAGGAGAGATGATGTAATTAAAAACATGGAAAGCCTATCTCCAGAAAGAATCTGCATGTCTGTCTATTCTGTTCCATTTCCCAGAATCAGGTGCCTCGTGGTGTCCCTGACTCTGCCTGAGAGAACTTTTCTCAAGTTCTGCTTTCTTTGCTTCACCCATCGTGCCGTGGGTTGCCATGCTCTGGGAATGCCAGGTTTTGACAGCTGTGCTGAAGCAGGAGGAAAGTGCCAAGCCAGAAGGATTTCCCTGTGAGGCTGTAGCATCTTGCAGCTCTGCTGTCACTTGTGATGTGGTGGTGAATGCTGATGCACACTCTTGACCCATCCCACTGTGACTGCTGCCCTTGCTGACAGGAAGGGGCACGCTCTGTAACCAGCACAGCTCCGCTGTCACGTGCAGCAGTGACACGCTCTCGCTGTCCTTCCTCAGACCGAATCCATGTCCTCGCTTGCTGTATTGTGTGCACCACAAGCTCGTGGAGCCACACAATAGTGCAGTGACAAAAAAAAGAAAAAAAACAGTTGGATGGCAAGAAGGAATCCTCAAACCAACAGTTACTGCCAACCAAAATGTCTAAGATCCATCTTTTCAGCCAGTGCCTCTATGTGGAACTAATTTCCTTGGTAGCACGGACAGTGAGTAAACAATCTGAGCAGATCAGATGTGGAGGCATGTTTGGTGTTTTGCATTTGAAATCTAGAATTCATATTGCAGAAACTCAAGTATGATCCAACTAGACACTGTTGTTTTATTAAAGAACAGTTCTGACTTCTTTTGGTGCAATGCTTGAAAACTCACTAGGAGTAAAATGTAGATATAGGAAACCAATGAGCCTGTTGAAGCTTTAATTAATGTAAGTATTTGAATAGCCGGGGTTTTCAAGAGTTACTAAGTTCTTTGGGGTTCCAGGTTTGGGGATTTTATTTAGCTACTCCTTGGTTACATAGGCAGTAGAGTAGGTTATAATTATATTGTATCAAATTATTTCAATTTGTTTGGCTTCTCCTAAGGGAGAAAACACACTCACTGAAGAGTGTCAGGGCCAGTATTGGAGAGGGGGTGAAGAAGGAGTTGTTTGGTTTTGGTTTTTTTAAGTGAGGATGTGATAGGAGAATGAGTACTGTGTCTGTGTGCACCCTTCCATGAGCTTGGCTGCACTTGTGAGTGTTGTGAGGGCTGACTTGTTTTCTGTTCTGTGAAAATCTTCATTTGAGAGTCAGACAGACTGATTTTGGTATTGTTCCTCCTCACTGAGGTAATGTTTGGCATTCTGGTTTGTGCTGAACTAAAACTAAAATTCTAGAATACATGTTTGAGGATTCCAAGCATAAAATAACCCTGCAGAATTTGAAATTATGTTTTAAATAGTGTAGTTCACTTTTTTCTTCCATTCTGTTGATGCTTTTTAGATAAAAAGTGATAATTCTGTGGTGCCAGTGATGGCCTAAACCAAAATGGGATAAATACCTTAGGCAAAGATAGATTGTGAATGATTTATAAGATTGTCTGGAAGTTTTTTATAGATATGACATCAATGGTGAGTCACTTAACAGTCAAAAATTAAATTTCTCATGAAAAACAGAGGCATAGTTAATGTGGATTTTTTCACAGCAATTTTAAAAATACACATTTATTCATATGTTTGATTCTTCCTGGATTTGTCTTCTTCTAAAAATACAAGTATTTCAATAGATGTTTATTGATATTTGCTTTACTTGTCTGTTGTGTTCACCAAGACTCTTCCAAAATTCAGCTCACTTCCTTTTAACTAGCTATGCCAGTTCTGACCAGCTTAATTGATGTTTTATAGAAGTTCTGTGTCTGGGGAGAGTACAGACAAAGTTAAAACTGCTTAAAACTTGAACTTACAACATGATTTTATGGTAGGTGAGTATGAGTAGTGAGGGTCTTACCTCTGGCATTGTTTTCTCTCTCTGTTAAGGAACAGCAGATCCCTCACTTGTCCACCCCTGCAGCCAAGGAAAGCCTGATCCATGGAACAGTACGTGGGCCCTGGAAGCGGAACGAAGGAAATGCAGTTTATGTCAGTCAGAATTGTTTGTTGCCTGATAACATCACTGTCTCAGCAGGGAAATCATTTCCTGTAAACAATATGGCTTTATCTGAAAAATCTGCTATTTTAATAAAGTGAAAAATTATTTTTCCAAGCTTCACACAAGCCTTATCTTTGTTTGACAGGAAAAAGGGAAGCGGCAGGGATGAAGGATGCTTTGTGAACTGAGCTCTGTTTACTTAAGGCTATGGAAAACATGCTGAAAACATATACATTAAACGCACAGCTTAATGCATTTTTAAAAATAAACACATTTCCCATTTAATAAACACATAATAAACATATTATTAAATTAGTTGACTTGACTAACTACCATCTAGTGGAAGATGAGATCTATTAGCCATCTTCTTCTGGAGATGTTTCACAATTATCTAAGGAATTTACAAGACAGCAAATCTCTAACCTGGGTCACAGTCCAGTATTGGCAGACCACAGAAGCTTTTTAATGGCGTGTGATGTCCCACTAGACATGAAGTCTTGTTCATCCTGTGACTGCCTGCCACAGCTACTGTGGGCTGCTTCCTGCCTGTAATGGAGACATAACACACCCAGGATTTCCACTCTCACAGCTGCTCTGCTTCTCCAGCAGAGGCACTTCTTGGATGCATCCCACACCAAGGGGTTGACGTTGCTCTGTCTCTGTCAGCTGGAGACACAAACTTTGTACCTTCAGAGAAGTGTTAATGAAATCTGGCTTCTGCAATGAAACAAAGAAATACCCCTGACCCCTTCCTGCTTAAATTAGTCTTACAAAAAAACTGGTGTTACAGGATAGAGGCAGGAAAGCAAGAAGCAAACTCTATCTTGTTAGAAGATGGAATCTTTGAGAGGCAAAGGACAGGGAAGACAATTCAGTAGAGTTTTCAGATCAGAGGCACTGGTGTGTATGTTGGTTCTTTCTGTTCTGCAGGAATTTCAACAGTGATGTTATATCCCCCACTAGTAAATGTATTTATATCTGTGTTTAGCTCAGGCATCCTCACATTAGAAAACTTAGTGAAAACGAAGTTAAAGAAGTTGTGAGGAATCTCTTCTATGTTCTGTATGCTATGATGCCTCTTGGTCAACTAAATTGATAGGTGATTTGTAGGTTTTTGAAGCACAAATTTCCCAGATTCCTCCTTTCTGAACTTTTTTTGCTATATGAAATTTTTCCTATTTGGAAACAGTGAAATCAGGAAATGGAAACTTTAGGCATTTCACCTGCTTAGTAGCAGAAAATAAATATTTAAATACTCTTGGATGGTATTTCATGGTAAAAGTACAGGTTTTGATATAGTTTTTTTTTTTTTAAACTAGAGAAACCAATTGCATGTTGAACAATCAGAAATAATTTCCATACAGATGCTCATCTTAAAACTGTTTTTTGTGTGTGTTTGTATATATATATATATATGTATCTAGCAGTGTAAGAATAATCAAGATCTAGTGAAGTTTTTCACAGGGCAATGCTGATAAGAATGTTTGCTTATTAATGCTTTAACTGATAAGGCAGTAGTTAATATTGTGGGATGCAGAATGAAGGCTGCAATTCCTTCCATCAAAAATGTACTTTTTGATGTAGATGCCGTTTTAATTAAACATCCATGTGTGCTGCTGAGTGACAGTGACCATGTGGAGGATTGCACTGTGCCAGGCTCTGACCATTCACTGGCAGCTCCAGTTCTGGAGCTCTTGCAGACATGGCCTGCATGCATGGGAACCACAAGGGATGTGAAGGTTCTGCTGGACATCCTCCAGTGTGTCCAGATGGGATATTAGGAAATCTTAGAATAACGAACTTCCCTGAATTTTTGTTTGAGCTGCAGCATTTCTGCCAGAAAAATAAGTAAGTAAGGTCACATTAAAGTAACAGCTTCCAAGGGCTTGATCTCAATGGCAGCTCACACCTGTTAATTACATTTGATGGGTATTGTTATGGCAGAGTAGTGCTGCTGATGTGGGATCGTGTAATCCATCTAAAATTGTTGTGACTGAAACCAGGTTCTGACTCCATTACATTCCATAACATCTGAGTGACTTCACTGAGGTGTTTTTTTTCTGACTTTCATTACTATGAATGAGATTATAATCAAGCTTCAGTTATGGTTCAGAATATATCAGAAGATAATGATATGACCAAATGTAAACAGTCATAAAGCACGTGAAGTGTCCACAATACATACAGGGGTTTAATCATAAATGAGTTTTGCAAAATCGACAGCTGAGCTATGAGAGGGATGAGTAATTTCTCAGCAGAGTTTCCTTGTACAACATAAAACCAGAACTCATATAGTTTTATTGGATGTTTAAGTAGTGGTGTCTGTGTGACAAAAATAGCCAAACCCAAACTCTTGCCATGGTGTACTAACAAAAGGAGACTGAGCAGATGGTTTTAGGGACTGCACTTCACGTGTTATGCAACTGTGCTGTTCTTCCAGAGAAAGAGAAGTGAAGCAGAAAGAAGTCTAGCTAAACCTTTAATGCTTAAATTTCCACTCATTAACACAGAAAATGACTGAAGAAAGCTCCAAAAATAGACAGAGTATTCAGGTGTGCAAGCTACAAAATTTATTTGCTTTTACCCTCCAATTTGAACAATTATCTCATTAGAGTTGCAGAGTTACAAATTAAGCACCCTCAACATGTTTTTATCAAGGAGGAAGGGAAAAGGAATAATAAATCGTTCTTGAATGAGGAAAAACCTTGTAGCATGGCCAAGAGAACAATGCCAGACAGAGTTGCTTGGGTTTGAGATACTGCCTAATGAAACCTGAAGATGAGAACTTACACTGGAGAAGTAATAAAAAAATAAATTCAAACAGCTTATTCCAATTAAGGAGTATAACTGGAGCCTCTGTCAGCCCTAGTAAATGGTATTTAGAGAAGTGAAGTCACCTTCTCTTACAGAGACTGCCTGTAGACTATACAATCCAGTGTTGTTGTCATCACTTTTCAGTAGCTGGAGTATTCAAAAGATGAGCAGCATTAGTGATTTTTAGGAAAACTATAAAACTTTAAATGTTCCTTAAAACATTTTGTGGTGTAATCTCTATACTACTTTCAAAATTCCTCTGTAAGAGGGAGGGGAAGGAGGGGTTGGTTAAAATACCCACAAACACTGTGCAGTGCAGGTGTTTTCCTCTCTGTAAGGAGCAAAGAATGAATAGGTGGTGACTGGACTTTTTGTCAGTCAGACAATATTATTCTGAAAAAGGACGTATTTACAGCTTTTCCCTGTTAATGGATTTTTGTTCTGTCAGCACTATTTATTATGTCAAAGAGGGAGGGATCGGGCTGTGATAATTGTGGAAGATGCAGACTAATGAGCAAATCAATGGTATAGCTATGACACAGATCCCTTAGGTTTTTTTCATAAGGAATGTGGTCCTTTAGAGTCTGTTTATATGGTCACAGTGGTCCCATCAACCTCCTCCTATAGTCACTGGGGAATTCTGGATGCTTCTGAGGCCCTCTAGAAGCTATAGGCAGACAGGCCTAGGCCATGGCATCACAGAAGGGTTTGGGTTGGAAGGGACCTTAAAGGTCATCTACTTCAAGCCTAGGTAGTTCAAGCCTCCTGCTTTTATCCAGTCCATCCATCCTTCCATCCATCCAATCCATGTCTCTCCAATTTGGAGACAAGGATGTTGTGTGGAACAGTCTCAAATGCTTTCCATGAGTCCAGGAAACAATGTCAGTAGGTAGTGGTGGTGGTTCTCATTTTCCTGGGAGGGAACTGAAGGTATGAAGTATTTAATGACATGATAATCTTGCAGAAAGCTGATGAAGGTTGAGAACTGTACAGCAATCTGCTGAAGTCAAACATATGATGCAATGTCTAATCAAATCACCATCACACAAATCATGGAGGAACTGTCAGATTTGTATCGTTTGGGCATATCATGGTTGTCAAATTCCTCCTGCAGAGTTAATAAATCAAACCCAGCATGACTGGTCTGTTTTTCCTCTCTGTTCCACTATCCTATAAATAGCTCCCTGTTCCATGAGAGCAGTGGCAACTTTCCCAGCAGGAAGACAATAACAAAAATGTCTATCCTCTACACCTCTCTTTGTGCCTTTTTCAGTACCATTAGTGGTCTGGAGAATATAGAATAAGCTATTATAGAATAAGCTATTTGTACTATGAATTTACCTTTTTTATTTGCTGTGTATATATATTTCCTCTTGCCTTGAATTACAGTAAAGGTGAAGAGAATGAATTCAGGGTGCCGTTTGGATATTGTGCTGCACTTTTTATACATAATCATAAATATAAATAATCTTCTGTTTTGACAGTACTACATTTTGAAAAGCTTAAGGCAAAGTTTGCTTTCTCACATGCATTTCTATCTCAGTCCAACTACACAGTGTTCATTTTGTACTAGACTGAAGAAATAGCACATAATAGCATTTCTTAACTTTCATTTTTCTAATATATTTTCTTGTCTTATATTTTCTTGTCTTATAGGTCCCTGTGTAAGAAAAAAAAACCAATCCAAAAGTACTAAAAAGAACAAGGAAAACTGCCATTTAAACCTGCACAGTGTTCCAGCCTGTGTTGCTGTCTCCAGCTAGTCTGACACCACCTACCAAAGGAAAAACATGCTGTACAGTTGTAATAGGATTAAACAGTATAAACCTGCAAGCAGAAATGTGATTAATACAGGGTATTTCTGAGTCCTGCAGTGACTATATTGCTACACTGAGAAAACCAGAATGTTTATTCGAAGCATTTTCAGTATGTATATTTTTTTCTGAAGATATTTATAGTTGTTGCCTTTCTCTCAGGCCTGCAGGAGATAATTTTTAAATTAAGTGTGCAGTGTAATCAGCATCAGTAGACTAGACAATCCTGAGATGTCAAGAATTATGATAAGCCTCATACTAAGCTCTGGAGAGATTTGTAACTGTGTAGTTTGCACTGCCCCATTTTTATTAGCATTTTCATTATAAAGTTGTTAACTGGAAGCATAAAGTTAATGTTCTGTAACAAGAAAACAGCAATTATGCAGTCCTAAACAAGAACTCAACATTAAACATGGCAGATAAAAATAACAAGCAGATACAGTTACTGCAGACAGATAATGTAGAAAAAAAATAATGTAGCATTTACAGGAAGGCAATGGCAACTTTTCTTCCTTAAGCATAAAGCTCATTGCCAAACAACCCCCTATAATTTCTGAGCATTCATCTTTGCATTTTCAAGTAGAACTTCCAAAAGTGCAGACCATAAGCTCAAATTGTTTTCCCTTTGAAATCAATGAGAAAATAAAAATGTGATAAAAATGTATGTGCTAATTAACTTTTAAAAATTCTCTTCAACCTGTGTAGCTTTTGAGAATGCTCTCTTCTGTGTCCTCCCCCAGAATCTATATTAAATGAATACTGTAGATTACCTCCACAGCTGTAAATATGGCTCAAGTTTTCCCTTAGTGGAAAAACAGTTTACAAAGCCCAGGAAGAATTGCTTAATTACTTTAGTTTAATTAATTAATTAAAGTTTAGTCTTTCCTGTCACTCACTAAACAATGGTTCCTTTTCTTTTAAAAATATTGCAACACGTCCATGGGGCGGGATGGGATGGAGGAGGAGCTCGCCCTGCCCCTCTCCATCATTTGTCAGCAGTCCAGGCTAACTGGGGAGGTCGCAGACGAGGCTGGCAAATGCAGCACCCCCTATGTGAAGGGCTGGCAGGAGGATGTGGGGAGCTACAGCCCGACCGTGGTGCCGGGGGAAGTCATGCTGCAAATCATTGTGAGTGTCACCACATAAAGAACAATCGGGATCAGTCCCAGCCGGCATGGGGTCACGAAAGGCAGGTCCTGCTTCACCAACCTGACCTTCTGTGACCAGGTGACGATGTAGTGGGTGAGGGAAAGGCTGTGGATGTTGTCTACCTGGACTTCAGCAAAGCCTTTGACACCTCTTCCCACAGCATTCTCCTGGAGAAACTGGCTTCCCATAGCTTGGGCAGGTGCACTCTTTGCTGGTTTAAGATCTGGCTGTATGGCCCGGCCCAGAGGGTGGTGGTGAATGGTCACACATCCCGTTGGTGGCCAGTCACTAGCGGTGTGTCCCAGGGCTCAGTACTCAGTTCGGCCCTGATTAAAATCTTTATTAATGACCAGGATGAGGGGATTGAATGTACCTTCATTAAGTTTGCAGATGATACCAAACTGAGAGGGAGTGTTGGTCTGTTGGAGAGTAGGAAGGTTCTGCAGAGGGATCTAGACAGGCTGGATCAACGGACCCAGACCAGTTGTATGAGGTTCAGTAAGGCCAAGTGCTGGGTCCTGCCCTCGTGTCCCAACAAGGCCCCGCAGTGCCTCAGGCTGGGGACAGAGTGGCAGGAAAGTTGCTCAGTGGGAAAGGCCCTGGGGGTGCTGGCCAACAGCAGCCGAACACGAACCAGCGTGTGCCCAGGTAGGCAAGGCAGCCAGTGGCCTCCTGGCCTTCTGTCAGCACCAGTGTGGCCAGCAGGCCCAGGGCACTGACTGTCCCCCTGTATTGGCACTGCGGAGGCCACACCTCAAGTGCTGTGTCCAGGTCTGGGTCCCTCCCTACAAGAAAGAGGTTGAGGTGCAGGAGCCCAGGTAAGCAGTGGAGCTGGGGAAGGGTCTGGAGCACAAGTCTGATGAGGAGCAGCGAGGGAGCTGGGTGGGTTCAGCCTGGAGAAAGGGAGGCTTGGGGCACTCAACTGCTCTCTAAGCCACCCTAAAGGAGGGTGTATCCAGATGGGAATTGGTCTCTTCTCCAAGTAACAAGTGACAGCAGGTGAAGGCCTCAAGTTGCAAGAGGGAAAGTTTAGGTCTGATATTACAGGATATTCACAGAAAGGGTTGTCAGGCATTTGAACAAGCTGCCCAGAGAATTGTTTGCAAGCATGTACAGGAAACTCAAATGCTGTAGACTGAATGTGTATTGTATAATTATTTAAAAACCCAGACAGATGTTTTGGGCTTTCTTCCATTCTACAGCAAGTGCACACAAAGTTGAAGATTTTTATTTTACACTGTTTCTTACAATATTTAGTTTGTTATACCTGAGTTCTGCTGTCTTGTTAGAATGCTACTTCAGAAAATGATAAAGGATTTTTGTCTTAAAATATTGGTATTATAATAAAAATCAGTCAGGTTGGAAATTCAAGCCCTAGGAGGTCCTTAAATGTCTAAACCAAGGCTGTTGACATATGTCTGTTTTTATCCTCTCTTGGTATTTTTTGTTGCAGATCTTTAAGTCACAATCACACAATTTACTGCTCTCACCAGACAACTGCCTCATTTAGCCAGTTATTTTATCTTCCCTCTACAGAGCTTTGCTTCATTTTGTTTTGGGTGCTTGTGGGACATTTATTGATTTGCTATTTCAACAGAAATTACTTTACTTTCTGAAATGCTCATGGGGAAAAAAAAGGAAAGTGACACTGAAGTTTAGGGTAAAGTTTCCCTAACTGGATATCTTCAAAGTAAGACATCTAGGATAAGGGGATTTAAAAGTAATTATCACATTTAAGCACAGATGCTAAAATTTTCATCTATAGAAATACATAAAGCTTTTCAAAGCACATTGCAAATGCCACAGTAAGGAAGCAGAAAAGGAGGAAGATGCAACTAATGAATGCTGGTTTTATTTCATTAATGAACTCTGAGAGAAAAATCTGTTCCTAATTTCCCTTCATAAAACATCATGTTTACTTCTCAACATTTTCCAGCTTCTGTAACAAACGAGGCAGAGTCTTGTGTTACAGATGAGCCCCTGTGCTGTGTAGCCCTCGTTCATATCTAGGTCAGGTACGTCAGCAACGCTGAATGAATCAGATTCTGAACAAATGCAGTGTATGACTGTGGGATGTGAAAGATTCCCAGAAATAGCTTATGCAAATGGAAATGAAAACTGTACAAAGCAGTACTAATTCTAACTTTTGATTGATTTTACCACCTTAATTCTGTGGGGCTGCTCTTACGGAACAGCCAAGCAAGCTGCACTCTCATTTCACACTTGGGAATGCACATCTTCAGTGAAATGCTTTTCCTATTTGTGAATAAAACCATCTAACTGGGAAAAGGGGAAGTCAGCATCTGCTGTGCCCTCAATAAGGGCATCCACACTGTGTTCACGGATTCCAGCTCCAGATGCAGGCTGAAGCCCTGTGCTATACTGAACTTGCTCTATATTTGAACTTTGCATTCTCTAGCACTTGGTAGAGATTATTATTATTATTATT
>VXAX01007905.1:0-10775 GCA_013399835.1 Leptocoma aspasia
CCGTGCCTAGGGGTGTCTCCCTGGCGGGGAGAGCAGAGGCTGCGGGTAGCGGGGCTGCACCTCCAGGCCCGGAAGGGGCGGACACAGGGGGGTCCCCACGACCCCAGGGTGGGCAGCCCCCCGGTAGTGTGTACGCGGCTGGAGCCGCACGGAAACGGGATACAGGGTGATCATGGAGATATTCCAAAGGCTGGAGCCCTGGGCTGCTCTGAGAGAGCTGAGGGCGTTCAGCCTGGAGAAGAGAAGGCCCCGTGAAGACATTAGAGCCCTTTCCCATGCCTGAAAGGGTTCCAAAAGAGTTGGAGAGGGACTTGGCACAAGGACCTGTAGTGACAAGGGGGAATGGCTTCCCACTGACAAAGGACAGGATTATGTGGGATGTTGGGAAGGGTGGGGAGGCCCTGGCACGGGGTTCCCAGAGCAGCTGTGGCTGCCCCTGGATCCCTGGAAGTGTCCAAGGCCAGGTTGGACAGGCCTTGGAGCAATCTGGGATAGTGGAAGCTGTTCCTGCTCATGAGCTTCGAATCCAAGGTCTCTTCTAACTCAAACTACTCTGTGATTCTGNTGAAGACATTAGAGCCCTTTCCCATGCCTGAAAGGGTTCCAAAAGAGTTGGAGAGGGACTTGGCACAAGGACCTGTAGTGACAAGGGGGAATGGCTTCCCACTGACAAAGGACAGGATTATGTGGGATGTTGGGAAGGGTGGGGAGGCCCTGGCACGGGGTTCCCAGAGCAGCTGTGGCTGCCCCTGGATCCCTGGAAGTGTCCAAGGCCAGGTTGGACAGGCCTTGGAGCAATCTGGGATAGTGGAAGCTGTTCCTGCTCATGAGCTTCGAATCCAAGGTCTCTTCTAACTCAAACTACTCTGTGATTCTGTGATGGAGCAGTTATCCCAAATCCTATCCACTGGATGCAGTTCTGGATGGAGCAGAAGGCTTGAGGTCTTGCTCCTCTGCCTCTGGAGCTGCTGCCTGAAGGGCAGGCACATCCTCTGTGCTCAGGTGTTTGTCGTTAAGAAACTGAGGTGTGGGGAAAGCTGCGGGAGGGGGAGCTCCTGAACAGGCCCCTCCACCTCACACTCTTCCTGCCTGGCCAGGAGCACAAATCCTGAGCAAAAGCTTGTGGTGCTTCCACCTGGCTTTGCAGGGCAGTGAAGGGGAATCACCTCTATCCATCTCTAAAACAAAAGATGTTTCTTTTCCAGAAGTGCTTCACCTCCTCTTGAACCACCACAAACCTTCTGCCTCTCCTTCTGCCCAGCCCGCTGGGGCAGGAGTTTCCCAAGCAGTCACCCGTCCTACACAAATCTGCCTGTTACAAGTGCCCTGCAATGCTGCTGCTCCTGTATTTCTAGAGTGAAATCCCTCTCCATGTCACTCATAGTTTTATCTCCACCCTGCCCCCTCTTGTGCCCTTTTTCAAAGATAAAGGAGTCCAGCTCAGCTGCAAGGTGTTCCAGATCCCTGGTGTCCCCAAGGCCTTTGCAGAGCTTGTTCCATCCCTACCGTGCCTTTTTCAGGGTGAAGGGATTTGCATTTAGGTGCTTCACAGCAGCAACGTGTTTTTCATTTTCTTCTCTGATCCCCTTCTCACGTCTCATCTAATTTTCTGACGGCTCCTGGGCACTTAAGCTGACATTTTCATGGACCCACCAGTCATCACCCCAAATGTCACCCTCAAGTTGCACCCACAACTCAGAGCCCACAGTGCAACTCTTGAAGGCTCGCACATGAACACATTCACCTTTATCCTCACTGGATAGACCTCCTTAAGTGGAAGGGACCTTGCACTTCTCCTCAACAGCCCAAAATATAGGAAAAGGAAGGAATAAACAGGACTTGTCCCTTCCTGCCACCCATCACTCACCTTTCACCAGCTCTTGGGTGAACATGGGGCTGGCATGGACCCACAGCTCTCATGTTAGTCACCTTGCACCTCAACAGGGGACTTGATCCTCAGGTTGCATCCCCTCTCCATGTCACTTCCGGCACACATGGAGCTCTGGGCAGGCACTTTCGGTCCAGGTCTGTGGATGGCTGAAGCCAAACCAGTTGAGAGTTTGGGAGCTGCACAGGTCACTGAACCAAGGAGCTGAGACAGCCAAAGCCCAGCAGAACTTCCAGCCCTCTTGGGTCGCTCTCACCTGGTCTGCCCTGTGTTACTGGCCGTACCCACAGCTACAGTGGCTGGGGGAATGCAGTGGGATGGTGTCATTCTCTAGTGACACGATGACACTTACTTGGAAAAATATCAGTATCCTCCACATTGTACTCTCCAGCTTCAGGGGCTGAGCAAGTGTTCCTCTGCTGAAGTCCTGCTGATCTGATCACATGCCATCCCAGGGGCTTTGCTCCCTTAGCAAAGCCACTGGACCTTTCCCTCCAGCTACCCATGTCTAACCCCCTGCAGCTCTCCACCTTGGCCTTTCTGAAACCCAGCCTGACCACAGGCATGGAAAATTTCAGCTTGGATGTGATCAGCTGCCTGGCAGAGCCATCTGCAAACAGATGGCAGAAGCAGGAAGCCTGAGAGCTGCTGTTGCCATGGCAGTGCCAGAATAGCCCCTGGCACCAGCTCTCCTTGTAGAGACAGCAGCAATCCTGGGTCATGGGGGCTCTGGACCAAGATGGACTCCATTCCTCACCCCACAGGGCAGCGCAGTGGGGCTGAACCCATGGGCAGTAACCTCGATCCCAGCTCCTCCAGCCACACCCTCACTCTGCTGCTGCTCCAGCCATTCCAGAGAGCTTGTGTAGAGGAAAGGGAAGCTTCTGGGAGGCAGTGTGACCCCCCAACACCTGGGCATCCTTTCCTAACATAGAACCCATTGTTCACCCCTGCCTTCCCTATCCTCACCTTGGGAAGCAATTTCCTTGCCAATTGCTCTGGTCACAAACGTGACCACAGATGTTGACTTCACCCAGTCTGCACCAGTGGCTACCCTGTGTCCTCCTAGGAGGATGAAGGTGTCTCCAGAGGGGAATGTTGCCCACCTTGCCCCTCACCACTGCTCAGCAGTGTAGCACAGAGCTCCTACCTGAGGGTCCAGTGGCAACACAGTTCCAGGAGCTCTGTGGGGACCTTGTAGTGGTGCAGGTCCCATACCAGCCTGCTTTCCAGATGAGGACTTTCATCCAGGAGGTAAAGACTCCACAAAAGCAGTAGGTCTTGTCTCCAGCTGCTAAACCACAGCAGCATCATCCTCATGGGGAGGGAACATGCACATATGATGGAAATGGAGGGGGCCTCAGCCCTGAATTTCCAAAAGCCTCCTTGGTCCTTGTAGCTCTGATCTTGTGTTTGTCTCCTCCAGCACCAGCTCCCCCCACCATAAGGCTACCCACAAGTTCTTCCAACACCCTGAAACACCGCAGAAACACTCCAGGTTCCTCCCCAGCTTCCATCTAACGCACAAGCCCCACACTCATCAACTGAGGACAGGACAAACACAACCACTGGCATTCAGAAAGCTGCAGCCCCAGAAGGGGAGTGTTTTATTTCTCTTAATTTGGAAACTGGTTTAAAAGAACAAAGCAAAAGCTCGGCTTTCCGAGTCAGTGGGAACATTGCAAATACCAGTCCAGTAACTCTGGGCTGAGGCCTGAAATCCTCCTTTAATACAGATAATGCTGGCCAGCATACAAATAAACTAATACAAATAATGCTGGTACCAGCCTGGAGGAGACTCTGGGAAGGGTCTGCCTAAGAGGTTGTTTCTGCCTCAACAACACACAGAAGCATCCTTGGAATTGTTTCCCTGCCCCAGTTATATCATCTAAACACAGGGTCACCCTCACACAGTGGGGCTCTGTGTGCTGCCTCAGTGCTCAGCCCAGCCTTGGCTCAGTGATGGCCTCAGCATCACTGCAGGACATTCCTGGCAGGTGACCATGCTCCATGAGCTCCCAGCTGAGCCAGATGCAGCTGACACTGCTCTGAGGATCCTGAGATCCTGAGGATCTGAAAGCCATCCCTAGGCTCCCAACCACCCGCTGTACTGGGCTCTGCCTGCCCCAGCAATTTCTTCTACTCCTGTAGCCTCTTCCTGACACAATACAAAGCAAATGCATGGACCGTCTGTTGTTTAGAGGGAAGTCAGAGGAAAAACTCTAGGAAGTGAACAGCAGAGCTGCTTTTTCAGGAAAAAGTTTTCTCAGCCTCAGCTTCCTTCTGCTGCAGCTTCCGAATCAGCTCCAGCAAATTCATCTGTAGAGTCAGCTCCTGCAAAGGGAGAAAGATGTTTGTGCAAGTAGATGATCCCATTCCCTGCTGCAGGAAGCAGGAAGTACTGGCCTGTACCACCTCCTCAAGAACTTCTTGTTCTTAGGGAATTAAAAAGAAATCAACTAGGCAGCGAAAAACCAAATGCTTCATCTTGCTCAGGGGTTTCTCTAAAACACGGAGCAGTGACATCTTACCAGACCTGTTGCAAACTGTGGCTGTCTTAGGAATCTCAGCGCTTGAGGATTCTTTAAGAAGCCAGAGAGGCTCTTTCTTCTTAACCATGATAAATGTGTTAGGGGCTGAGGGCTGGCCAGTTCTGCAGGCTGAGGAGGGGCAGCAGCCCCAGAGGAGGTTCTCCAGGCCCCTCCCCACATCCCTCATAGCATCTCCAACTCCCTGATCCCTTCCCAGTATAGAAGGGCAGGAAGAGGAGGGATTGCTTTGGAAACCCTCTAAGTGGGATCTAAGGCAGGTGCAACACATGGCTGTGCTGGTGCATCAAATTCCCTGCAAGCATTTAATTCCCTATTCCTGGAAAACTCCCTTTTCCAGGACCACAATCTAGTGGAGACATCAACACTAGCTCACGGTTCCTTTGCCACCTGCTCATTCTTTAGTTACATCTAGCTCAGAGAAAACATATAATTATAATTCGTGACTGTAGCTCTGTGACTCAGCCCTGTAGACACAGAGCTATGAAAATAAAAATCTACTTTTGTAAAAATATATCCCCTGCACAAGGAGGCATTTCATACAGACTGGGGGGGAAACACATCAGCTGATGGGAACTGCATGAACAGATTCCAGAAGGGATTTCTTGGTGGCACTCACAGGCACAAGCCAAGATCCAGGTCAGGCTTGGCACCTATCCTAAAGGCAAACATACACAAACCCAGCAAAGAGGAACCCTAATAAGGATTATTAGTTACAAAAACAACATAAATGGCAGGGCAGGAGGAAGAGAATGGGCTCTCTACATTACACAGCCAGGGAACAGCAACACTGAAAAAATGAGAGGCTTGTTCAAGACTCCACAACTGGGAATCATGCGGGTGGGTGTTAGAAAATGCCTGTTTAGCTTCATTTAAGCCGTCTTTTCTCAGCAGGAGGTCTTTATCAAAGTGACATTTAATCAGCTGAAAAAACAGAGTTAAGAACAGCCTGTCTCTGTGTTCCCTGCAAACTTGTATGGCTTTACAACAGGACTTGGGAATTCTTGAGTTTTTTTGTTCCTGCAGTGACATAAGGACAATGTGGACAAACCCAGGTGACTCTTCAGATATTCTGAGAACAAATGGCCTGGGGAAACTGGGAATAATTCTCCCAGCCTGAGATCATCAGCTCCAGCAAGTCACATGCAAGAATGAACAAGGTGCCTAATAAATAGTCTTGAAGTTAGTTTTTACAGCTAAGCTGAATATAAATGCAGTAAAAGAATTATTTTAGTGCTTTTCAGACCCATTTGAGAGTCACAGGACTGCAGGCTGTTGGCACAGTGTTTTGTCCCTCAACGATGGAAAAAAATACAGCAAGAAGTTGGGAATGCTGCCAAGTGGTACCTGGGCTTCTGCTCTTTAGTTATGAACTGAGTACAAGGTCTGTCCAGTGCACACCACCCACCAGCAGGGAGGCAAAGGACGGATTGTTCTGTCTGACACACCCATCCCCGATTTATCTGCAGCGAGACTTTTTTAAAAAATTAAAGATACTAACCCAAGAGCACTGTCAAACAATCATGGAATGGTTTGGGTTGGAAGGGATTTTTAAAGGTCATCCATTCCCACCCTCTACCACGGGCAGGAACACCTTCCATTATCCCAGGTTGCTCCAAGCCCTGTCCAACCTAGCTTTGGACACTTCCAGGGATGGGGCAGCCACAGCTCCTCTGGGTAACCTGTGCATTACCAGCCTTCCTGAGAAGAATTTCTCCCCACCTAACCCTGCCCTCTGGCAGTGGGAAGCCATTCCCCCTTGTCCCGTCACTCCATGGCCTTGTGAAAACACCTTGCTTGCCATGCCCGAACACCAACCTGGGGGTTGGTGGTGATGTAGAAGCCAGACACCCCGGCCTTCTCCAGGGTGCTCTGCTGGTCAATTACTTTTTGGTCTAACTCCAAGACTATCTTCTCATCCATCATTCGCTGTTCCTCTCGGATCTGTTGCTCCATAGCCTGGAAAACATAAAAGTCACATGGAAATTTCACATGGAAAGTGAAATATCTGCCTTCTTCTCAGCTTCTTCTCATCTCTAAGATTTTTACTGGAACTCAAGAGCAACCAGGCCCTGAATCTCTCCTGATGAGTCCAAGGATAGGAGTGGGCAACCAGCATAGCCCAAGGTCTTAGCACCTCCACTGGCAAAGCTGCCACTCAAGAAAATGCAGAGAAGTCATGGGAACTGACTTCTGAAGACATGGGAGCCTGCTCTCCAAGTGGAAAGACCACGAGAAATCGATCAGTGTCCAAATCACTTTCCCTGATGAGTCACCACCTGAGCTATGGCTATGTGCTCCTCAGGTGAGGCTGAAGGAAGCCCTGGAGGAATAACTTAGGCCACTGAACCTCATCAAGATGGCTCCCTGGACACTAATATGGAACTGGAGCTGTAAACCCCATACACATCCTATTTATTTGTGAAAGGATCTGAATGCTGGGCTCTATTTTTGACAGACTGAGAACATTATGAAAGACTTTGCCAGAATAGCTCCAACCAGGAGGACATGGCCACTCCTGCTTCACCAACATCTGCCCAAACTTCAGCAGAGAGTCTCTGTGCTGCCTCCAGAGAAGAAATGGAGCCCAGCAAGCATGTGGATGACAAAGGCATGATGGAAATCAGGAGTGGAAGCAGAGAGCAGGATTGCAGGGGACAAGCAGAGAACAGATCAAGTACAGAGCCCCACGTGTGCAGAGGTGACACAACCTCACCAGCTGCACTGAACAGCAAGCTTCCTTTGCAAGCCACAGGGAGCACCAGGAATCATCAAATCCCATGAAAAAACAATGGCAGGCTCATTTTTGTAGGGTGGGCAGCAGAGTGAGGGGGTAGGCTCTGCCTCCTCTGCTCTGCTAAGGTGACACCCCACCTGCAGAGCTGCCTCTAGCTCTGGGGGGCAAAACAGGAAGGACACAGAGCTGCTAGAGCAAGTCCAGAGGATGGCAAGAAGATGCTCCAAGGGCTGAAGCCTCTGTGTGACCTTAGAGCCCCTTCCAGTGCCTAAAGGGGCTCCAAGAGAGCTGGAGAGGGACTTGGGACAAGGAATTGAGTGGCACAACAAGGGGGAATGGCTTCAAATGGAGAAGGCAGAATTAGATGTTAAGAGGGAATTCTTCCCTGTGAGGATGGTGACACACTGATAAAGGTTGCCCAGAGAAGCGGTGGCTGCTCCTGGATTCCTGGAAGTGTCCAAGGCCAGGCTGGGTGGGGCTTGGAGCAACCTGGGATAGTGGAAGGTGTCCCTGCCCATGGCAGGATGTGGGACTAGATTAACTTGAAGGTCCCTTCCAACCCAAACCATTCCATGATTCTGTGTTTCTCCTACAAGAAGTAATAAATAAATAAATCATTAGAGAGCATCCAAAGGAAGGCAACAAACATGGTGAAGGGCTTTGAGGGGAAACCATATGTGGAGTAGTTGAGGACACCTGGTCTGTCCAGCTGGAGAAGAGGAGACTGAGGGGAGACTCACTAAAATTACAACTTCCTTGAAAGGAGAAGAGGAGGGGCGGACACTGATCTGTTCTCTGTGGATCAGTGATAGGACCTGTGGGAATGACTTGAAGTTGTATCAGGGAGGGTTAGGATGGAGATCAGGGAAAGGTTCTTCCCCCAGAGGGTGCTGGGCATTGCCCAGGCTCCCCAGGGAATGGGCACAGCCCCGAGGCTGCCAGAGCTCCAGGAGCCTTTGGACAGCGCTGCCAGGGATGGACAGGGTGGGGTTGTTGGGGGGTCTGGGCAGGGACAGGGTTGGGGCTGGATGGCCCCTGTAGGTTTCCTCCAACTCAGCTTATTCTGTGAAAAGTCACAAGTTTCAACATTTCATTCATGCAATGCTGTCCCTTTGTAACAGAGAACAGAGGCACATGTTCACTGGAAACATCCATGTGATTAAACTATCCCCACTGCACAGAAAGGCAGAAGTCACAAACCCCAGGATTTCCTACACCAGTAGCTGGTGGTTAAAATGGCCTTGGAGGGGAGCTGAACGCCTCCACTCTGCCACAATTCCTGGTGAAAATTCAGAATTTGTGTGACAGAACTCTTGGCCATGAACAGTCTGGGGAAGGGCTGAGGTGTGTCTGCAGCAAGGGTATCCATGGGTTTCTGCAAAAGGTGTGACCTGACAAGAGCAGTTTTCACTCACACGGGGCAGGAGCTACCTCTTGGAACCTCTCCTGGATGTAGAGCCCACAATTAGCATGTCACAGTGAGAAACCTTCAGAGAACCACCTGCAATTAAGGAGGATGCAGAACTTGGATCCACTAGAAGGTGACCACACAAAAGCTGCTCCAGAGAAAACATTCAGGGCAAGATCTCATGGCAATAAATGGGAAGAAACTCAAGACAACTCCAGCCCCAACAGAAGGCAAGGCAGAGTGCTGACTGCTCCTGCACCAAAGGATGCTGAGGAACAAACCTAAGCAAGCTCTGTCCTCACGCTTCCTTCAGTCCAGGGGTTCACTCCCTTTGTGGGAGATACAACAGATTAAAATCCCTCATTCCTCCCACCCACCTCAGTGTGTCATTGCCTCCTTCACTTACTGTGCTGTAGGACTGACTTTCTTTGGGCTTGAAAAAAACATCCAAATCTAAGTGCCTCACATTGTTTAGTGCTGGCATCTAGTTCTGGGTTAGAGAAAAGTACCGTATCTTGGACAATTCTGAGGCATGTAAGTTTTGCTTCAGCCCTGGTGGCCACAGACCCTGTATGATGGGCTAAGCTTTTCTAAATGCCATGGGTTCCACTGAGAAGCCAAACATCTAAAAAGTACACCTTGTATTACCTGTCCTGGGAGCCCAATCCCAAGCTATCTCATGGGAGCTGGTCATGGAAATCTTTAACCACAGGGCGCAACTACAATTATACACATATCAGATATAACAGAGATGATCAATCTGTTCCCAAAATGCTCTGCAGCAGAATTGTCAGAAGATAAAGATAGGAAGAAGTGACTCTATTAACACCTGGGAGAGGAAAACAGAAGAAAGGCAGAGGGCAGGTAGGAGGAAGTTGCACAGCATGTAAGACAAGGAGAAGTAAGACATATTTGGGCAATTTAATGAAATCCTGGAAGCGTTTCAAACAGGTAGTAGAGATTACTGCTGCAAGTCTAAGTTACTCAGAGACAGAAGTAACAAGGACAGGTACCAGAGGTACCAGCCTAGCTTTAGTCACCTTGACAGGAAATGAGGAATGTGGAAACACCAAAGAATCCAACAACAGCAAGCACTGACATGGTGCTCACCATGGGCCAAGGCAGGAAACAGTTCTCGTTCACCTAACGTGGACCAAAGTAGCTTACTCCCACATTTCAACTCCACTGATTAACATAACCAGCTACCTGCCATTTTCTTACATTATAAAACTGCCTCTATCTATCACTAAGAGGTGACAGAAGAATCCTCTGGGACTGAATATTTTTGAAATGCCTTGGGATGCTCTCAGAAACTATTACTGTAATTATGAAACTCGAGGTGTTTCCTCCTTATCAGTGGTATTTAGTAAAATGTGATTGTTTTGAGTATTGTCTACTTTTGACTTGTTACAATACCATGGTAGATCTCAGGTGCCTTCTGAATGTTTTCTATCACTTGCTTCCTATCCTATACAGGCTTCAGCCCATCAGATAATGACAATCATTAAAGTACTGTGGAGAGCATTGCCTCTGGAGCAGGATTCTGAGCTTCCAGAATTCTCAGATCACATCTGGGACGGCAAGAGCCTGCGCCCCTACCCTGAGGTACAGCAAAAGGAGGAGGCCTCTAGATTGGGGTGGGGAACCTAGGTCTGTGCTAGCAAGGCCAGCCAAGACAGCTGGTGTCTCATGAGGCTGCAGGGCAGGAATAGCTAAATCCTCTGGAGATGCTACAGTGCTCCTGCAGCAACGGGGCTGTGAGAGCCCTGGGAAGGGACACAGCTTTGCACCCTCTTCACCCCCACCTCCATCTCCAGCCTAGCCCCCCTCACCTCCATCTCACGCTGCTGGGCTGCACGGAGCAGTGGCAGGTTGTGGGGCCTGCAGCACTGCTGGGCCTCCTTGTGCCGGTGGAACAGCTCTTGTTTCAGCCCTGCCATGAGCACGGGAGCGTCAGGAGGGCATGCTGCTGCCAAGTGCCCCGAGTGCCATCAGTACCACCCCTCCCTACCCCCAGTGCCCTCCCAACAACCTGCAGTGTCATTCCCTATAGCTCCCTTATGCCCTCACAATCCACCCCCGAGGCCCCAAACATGCCTTTCCAGTGCCACCCCCAAGCTCCCCCAACCTGTCCCTCTCAGCGCCATCCCCGGCCCCTCAGCGTCCCCATCACAGTCCCCCAGTGCCCTCTAG
>VXAX01007905.1:14431-30681 GCA_013399835.1 Leptocoma aspasia
GAAAGCATCCCCAACACTTTGCCATACTCCTCCATGAAGATTTGATGGCAGGTTTTGCTAAATATCCCCCTCTGTGTGTCACCTGCTGTCACAGAGTTTTACTGTCCTGGGGAATACCCCCAGCAGCACAACCCAGAACCCCATGGATAGCCAGTGATGCTCAGGTATGGTGACGAAGGCTTCATCTTAAAACAAGACCAGACCAGCTGCCTCCCCTGGCACAGCTGCCTGCACTGGTGAGGATCTAAATGCCACCTGCCCTGTCCCCTCCAAGTGTCACAGCCTCATGGGCATGGCACAGTAAAGGCCTCTGCCTTTACTTTGCTGCTCTCATGGCTTCACTGGACTTCTGCTCCCTGCCCAAGGCTGTTTCAAGCGGCTTTCAAGCCTGGGGGTGTCTGGCTGTGGGGACCCTGAGCAGCAGCAGGCTGGAGGGAGGGGGCCATGCAGCAGGGTCTGGCAGTGTGTGGCCATGGCTGTGAACAGTGGCTGTAGGGTGCCTGTGCATCCCTGTGGGTGGAAAGGGGGGTGGCCAGGCAGCTGAGAGGCTCAGCCCAGGGAAGAGGAGGGCACATGCCCAGGGACACTCTCCAGCAGTGCCAGCAAGGGAGCAAGCACGATCTGGTGCCTGTGCACCCTTGTGAAGGTGGAGGGAGGGGGCAGCCAGGGCCTCTGCTCTGCCATGGACATTCCTCTCCCTTCCTTTGTGCTGCAGGAAATCTGCACTTCCTCCCTTCCCAGCGCTGCTCCCGGCTCAATCACTACCAGATGTAGGTCCCATGCATTTCTCATTAGCCCGGCAGCTCTGGGTGCTGCCTCTGCAGCCTGCAGGGCTGGTGGCACAAACGCTGGGATTTTTGGGCTCCTGGGGAAGGGATCGGAGCTGGTGTGTGCTCCATGAGGTACCTGGCCATGCTTTGCACTAGGATCATTGCTGGGCCGGGATGCTGGTGGGGACGCAGGGTGAGCTCTCTGTGGGGATGGAGTTCTGCTGGATGGGAGGGTCCTCTGCCCGGACCTGCACAAGTGCCATGGGGACAGAGGGACATGGGGTTTGGGTTGGAGGAAAGAGCTCAGTGAACTGGACTGCTGCTGGGTCAGCCGTTGGGCACAATCTGCAGCCCTAGGCTGGGTCTGGGAATGTAGGGAAGGTGGGAGGGTGGCACACATGGGGACTGGGGCTGGAGAGCACAGTGACCTGGGGTGTCCCATGCTCTGTATGTCCAGGCAGGGAGTACATCAAGATATGTTGGGATGTGCGGGAGGCTCCTGGGGGGTGGGTTCAGGCTGAGGTGGAATAGTCCCTGACCAGCTAACAGTGTTTGCAGTGGTGCCACAAGCAGGTCAGGTGACACAGCATAGATGGAGGAAGCACAGGTCCTCCCTGAGCTCCCTAGAATATGCCAGCACCAAGGACGAAACCACGGCAGTGGGACCCAAGGGCTTGAGAGCAGAAACAACCCTGCAGTTGGGTTGTGATGCCCAGGAAGCATCACTAGCCTGGATTAACTAAGGCATTAACTAAACCTGGATTGAGCTATGAAGGGATAGACGGACCTGAGAAAACTCCTCTGACCTTCCTCACCCTGTCACTCCCTACCATGGAGCGAGATAGTGGCTGGGGAAGAGCCCAGTGGGACTCTTCCTGCTGGGCAGGATAAGGCCACATTTGGGTGCTCATGGCCATGGGACCTCTGCATTGGGAGACTGGGATGTTCCTTGCCTTGGCACAGAGGAATCTGTGGCTGATCTTGTCCTGCTGCTACTTCTTGAGCCCCCAAACCAGCTGCAGGGCTTTCCTTGTGCTGCTGGTGCAGAGGAAGCTGGGTGGAAGCAGTGGGACAAGGAATACAGCAGGAGAGGAGTGTCTGTGAAGCATGGTGCATGGGGGCGTATTGCCATGGGGAATAATCCCTGAGAACCTTGAGCACACACCTTCCTGCAGGAGATGTCTGTCCAAGCCTGGAGTCCCTGGGAGAGCTGCCACATCACCATGGCTCTGAGTCACGACTCCAGAGCTGGGAATGGCCCCCCCAACCTTTGGTGAGTGTGGTGTCACCAGGCAGCCAGCTGTCACTGAAAGAGGCCAATGCACTGCCAATTCTGCACCAAACATAGCTTTACTGCCTTTACTGTGGAGTCAGGGACAGGTCAGCATCATCTGGTCCTTGGGCTGAGAGCTGGCGAGCATCCCAGCAGCGGCTCTGCTGTCCATGGTATCAGTATGGACCAAGATGGCCGGGGACAGTGACAGCCCAAGCCATGGTGCCTACAGTTACTCCCTGGCTGGCACCTGAGCCAGGGCTGGAGCCAGGGTTTTCCTGAAGCATCAAACCCTCTGCAGGGCCAGGTCTGGGAGGCTCCTCTCCTCAAGGCTGGATCTGTCTCTCCTCAGCCAGCTTGGCTTGGATGGTTTCCTCAGGTCTCTTCCAACTTCTCTTTGGACCCTCCAAGAGCTGCACCAGCCCTCTGGGATAGGGGCTCCAGCAGCAGCCCTCTGACTCCACCCTGCACTGGCTGCGTGGTCACCCACCGCACTGGCTTTGCCACCTGTCCCCAGCCTTGCCCCCTCCTTTTTCAGGCCACTTTAACCTTTTGTGGGTCCTCACCTCATCCCCTGGGCAAGGGGAGGGCATGGCTGGGACTGCCAGAGCCTCAGCCTCAGGCTCAACAGATTTATTCCAATTTAAACACTGCAGAGTAAAAGTGTTTCCCCTGCTCTGGCCTCTGGAGCTGAATATCTGAACGGGAATTTCACCCCTGAGCTGCAGCTAAAACAAGACCTGGATCGAGGTGGTCACTGGCTCTCGGTGGTGCTGGGTGAAGCCTACATGCTCTCTTGGTGGCTGGCTGCTGGTGTAGCTAGGATACCAAGGGCTACTTGCCTGGAAGGGCAGCATGCATCATTGGAAACCTGTCAGAAAACATGTCCAGGCTTTGGTTGTCTGGGCCAAGCTCCATGGGGACTCAGAGGAGATGCTGCAGCCATGTGTCCTGAGCACACATCATTCCTGGGATGGGACATGGATGCTCAGCCAGGGCAACTTCATGTGGGTTGTAGCTCAGCAGCCTGGGAGCATGTCATGTCTTTGCCACCTGCAGAGAGAAGGGTGTCAGGTCTGTTTGAGGTGAGGTGACAGGTCTGTATCACCCCATGGACAACAACCTGCCTGGGAAGCCTGGGCAAGGGGCAGGAGCTGCTTCCCCTGGACCTGCTGGAAAGGCTCCCAGCTGGCTGGTGCAGGTGCTCCCAGGTCACTGCACAGGGCTTCATGACCAACCAAGAATGACCTTGGATGAGACAGAAGTCTGTGGCCTTGGCTGGGAGTTGCGTGCAAGGGCCACGGGCAGCAAGGGGTGAGTGCAAAGGATGTACGGGATACAAGTGACACATCAAAGTGACATTTAATCACTGCTGCAGGGGACACAAAGGATGCAGCAGGACATAGGGGATTCAGTGAGCTGAGAAGGATGCAAGGGATGTAAGGGATGTAAAGAATGCTTAAAGGGCTGCAGCAGACTATTAATAATGCAAGGCATGTAAGGAAGCTGCAAGGGATTCAGAGAGTGCAATGGAATGTAAGCGTTGCAATGGGATGTACAGGATCCAAGGGATGCAAGAGATGGAAAGGGTATGACTGTGTGCAGGGGTTGCAGGAGCCTGGAGCCAACCCCTTCTATCCTTTGGCTGCGGCTGCCCGGTTGGCATCCGTGTCCCTCTGTGTCTGCAGCCTGACTTTGGGCAGGGGCAGGGACCCCAGCTCATGGGTCCTGGGGTCCCTCTTCTTGTGCCCCTACAGTCACAAACTGAGCAGGGGACAGCTGCAGGCTGCACTCCCTTCCCCTCAGGATATTTTTGGGGTCTCCAAGTCCCTCAGGAGGACAAAACACCCGTCCCAACGAGGTGGCTGCGGCTCCTCTGTTGCAGACAAAGGGCCCATTCAGCCCCGCGCCCCGACCCCCGCTCCGCATCCTGCGCAGCTCCTCGGGGGGAGCGCGGCCAGCCCCCGGCAGCAGCCAGGGCCGATCATGTGGCTCCTAATGAAATCCAGATCCGGGCAGAGCGATGACATTGAGCAGTGATTTGTGCTCCCACACAGACTAAACACGGGCAGGCGCGATGCGGCCGGGAGCACTGGCTGGGGATGACGCATATACCCGGAGCCTCTGCCTGACTTCCACCTGATTATTCCTCCACGCCTGCTCAAAACACTTGGATAGAGTGCCCTCGTGCTTTCCCTGCGAAAATATGGATTTTTCCCAAATGATGCTTGCAGAGGCTGAAATAAAGGCTCAGGCTCTTGGATTTGCCCAGTGATGGCTCCATGTGTTAGAAGTCGCTTTGCTCTGTGCAGCTCGTTGCGGCCAGGGATTAACTGGGGTCCTGGATCACGTGGAAACACTTCCACTATTCTATGGGGTGAGGGAGAATCTTAAAATGGAGCCAAGGTGGGTTTGCTGGGTGTGCAGCCGGGGAGGTGCGACATGCCCACCTGATGCCTGCGAGCGGGGGTCCCGCTGCAGCCCCTCCTCTGCGCAGTTCTCAGGGCGCTGCCCTGTGCCCTGCTAAACGCGTATTCATGCGAATCCCATCCTTCAGGATGGACGGGTGGGGGCTGCAGAGGCGCCCCTGGAGGTCTCGATGAGCTGAAGGTGCATCCCCACTTTGAAGCCCACGCAATGCATTCCGGCACAGGACAGGGCAGAGGAGGTGACCGTGGCTTTGCCCAGCCCTGAGTGCCAATCAGTGGGGACAAAATGGCTTTAGAGTGCTGCCAGGTCCTGCTTGCAGAGCCTGGAGCTGCTGCTGGGATGGTGCTGAGAGGTGAAGTCCCTGCTGCCCTGCTTCCCTGCAAGTCAGTGCTGGAGCCCCCTGAAGCCCAGATCCTCAGGGAAGTACCCGGAACAGCATTTGTTGGATTCAGCGTCACAAAACCCGGTCTGTGGGCACGGTGTTGAGAGGTGCCTGGGTGGCACTGCCATGAGGCCAGGAGGGATGGGTCTGGCACCTGGATGTTGTGGGTAGGCTCAACCTCACCTTGACGTCCTCACCTTCAGCTCCTGGAGCTTAGAAAAACAGGTAAGTACATGGTGTATAATTTATATACAGACTTTTGTGTGAGTGCATATACTCCTGAAGTATGTATTTTTATCAATGTCTTGTGTTTTGTGGCATCTCGGGCATAGGGTGCAGAGACAAACCACTCCCCACCCCCCTGCCCCATTTCCTCATGAGGGAAAAGGCTGCAAATACCCACCCAGAGGCTCCACCATTCCAAGGCAAAGCTGCGGGTGCTAGATCAAGGTGTCCATGCCATGCCAAGGCTGGTGGTGCAGTGTCCCAGAGCCACCACACATGTTCACAGGGACCCCTTGAGCAGAGCTTTCTCCTTCCTACTGAGGGCTGATGCTGGAGCTGCCATCCTGCAGGAGCACAGTGCCCATCCTTGACTCTGTGGGTTTGGTGCTACCTGCATGGCGTGGAGCTGGTGGGCACCGGGAGAGCACACAAGCAGCAGCTGATGGCCTGCAAAAGGCTTCTATTTCTTGCCACTGAAACACCACCAGAACCCTCCTCAAACACCAACTATCCCCAAGAGGTGTTGATGAGGTCGCTGATGGCTGTGGCGAGGAATGGAAAATTATTCTGGTAGTGTCGCAGTGATTGCACCTCTTTGGGGTCCCAGCTGGGGTGATCCATGCAGACTGGTAGCAGAGAGCCCAGTGCCATCTGGATGGTGGCTGCATGATGACATCACCCATATGGCCTGGGGACATTGCAGCATCCCCAGCATGGCTGTCCCTGGAGCCAAGTGTCCTGGAGAAGGCAGTCAGGACCCTGCATCCACTTTGTGAGGCAAAGAAGGAAATGGCCCTTTCCCCATGTATAAGATAGCCACAGGAAGTGCCAGCTGCATATATATTTATATTCCTATAATCCTGATGGAGCTGCCCAAACCCCTTCACAATCCCCGCATCCAGCATGAAATTCTCTCTGACACTGCCATCCCCCTTCCTAGCGAACACTGAGAGAGAAATTTCCTATATAGTTTTGAGAGCTCTGAATTGTCTCCTGTGTGTTTTGTTGTCATTGGAGTTTCCCTTCTGAGTTTATTTTGGTAGGGCCTGAAACAGGAAATGAATTGTTGGCAACAGGCTGGCTTTTATTGCTGCTCACTGGCCAAGCCAAAAAAATGTGCTGTTGTCCAACCCAACACCTCCTTCTTTGCTTTGGGAAATCAGGAGGAAACGGGAGGAAGATCAGTGTTGCAGTGTTGGTGGAGGAGAGGATGAGCCAAAACTGTCACTGTGCTCCTCTGATCCCATGGATGATATGGTGGTGGAACGGAGGGCTGGTGGCTCCATCACAGCCACTCTCACAACTTCTCAGCCATGCCCACCATGCTGTCACCGAAAGCCCTACCTGTCTATCAGGGAAGGTGGATCCTGCTCTGCCTCTGGGGAAGCAGAACACCTGATTTCTCCACATTATGACTGGGTTCAGCTGGTTTTTCCTTGAGGTCAAAGTTTTCTGCCCACCCAAAACAACCCTGGAAAGCAGCTCAGAACAGCAAGTATGTATCATTTCCTGGTGGAACTCACAGCTGCAGGGAAATTGTTTGATGGTTTTCAGCCTCTGCTGATTTATGAACCTCTAAAAAAGACCTCCTCACTGACATCTATCACAAGGAGCTGTCAGTCAGAGATACCCAACATGCAGTGGTGGGAAGAAAGCCTATAGGATGCCTGGAAAAGAGATTCATTAGCCCTTCATGATACTGAGGTGTGGCAATGCCTCATCCATGTCCTTTAAATGGATGGCATCATAGGACATTACTGGAAGATTCTGAGCTGTCTGAGCTGGAAGGACCCTGTTGAAAAGACCCTGGAAGCAACAGAGAACCTCAGGGTGGACACAAGCTTGTTCTTTTTCCTCAGAGTAAGGCAAAGTCCATAATGGGAGCTGCTGAGAAGGGCACAGGCAGACATCTGAAGGAAGTGTCCAGATGTGGTCTCCTAGTTCAAGAGGGATGTGAAGAAACTGGCCAGGCCTGGACAAGGAATGTCAACATGCTCATGGAGCTGGCACACATTGCACCAGGAGGAGGGGGCAGGGCTGGGCTGGGGAAAGGATTCTGAGAACAGTCAGTGACTAAGGTCACAGAATCACAGGATATCCTGAAGGGACCCACAAGGACCATCCAGTCCCACCCCTGGCCCTGCCCAGACCCCCCAACAACCCCACCCTGTCCATCCCTGGNGAGTACTTGTATATATATAGATATTGTGTTTGTGTGTGTATATATATATTACTGTATACATAAAACTATAGAAGTATATAAATATATGTTATATATTTGGAAGTATATGTACTATGTACTGTGGGAGTATATGGAGAGTGTAGGTGTCTATATATGAAAATAAATATAGAAATAGAAAAACATTTACTCCTGGAGTGTATAGGAGGGCATACAAATATATTTTTATATNAACACATCTTCATGATGAAGTTGACCCCTTCTTGGTGGTGCTGGATGATGCGATGGGGTAAACAGTCACCAGCTGAAACTTGGAAGATTCAGGTTGAATCTTGGAATAAAATTCCTCCCCAAGACAGTGACCCCGGAACAATCAAAGGGAGCTGGGGCATCTCCACCCTTGGAGCATCCCAAGATTTAGCCTGATATTGCCACAGCCACCCTGAGGTGACGGGTGGGCTGGAGCGTCTGGTGAGCCTGCCTATGACATGGGATTTTTGCATTTATCCATAGGCTGCTCACTTGCAGGTTCTCCTCTGGCTAGCTGGGACTCTCATCAGAGCCCATGGATGGGCTTACACCTGGGTGATCCTCTGCTGTGCCAGGATAGCCTGGGGACCAAGGAGAGCTTACAGTGCCCAACTTTCCTGAGGCACCCGCCCCAACTTTGCTCCCTGCATGAGCGAGAAGGTGACCCAAGAAGAGGCTGGGGCAATTCCCCAATTCACTTTCCTGGGCCACCATCATGAGCATCATGGGTGGCTCCCCTGAGCGCCCTTCAGCACTGACATGAAGAGATGTGTATAAGGACCATATGGTGTCTGTGACAAAACTTGCCTCATAAACTGTATTTAGTTTTGCACATTTATTGCCTGGATTGAACTCCTTTACTTATCTTTTACTAACCTATGAGTAGTTATTAATCTGATTGTCTTGGAAGCCTCTTCTGTTCGTCCAACGACAGCCTCTGTGGTGAAGAGAGCGGCTTGGATGCCATCCCAGGTCTCATAGATTCAGTGTCTTCATTTTTCTATTGATTTTCTCTGTTTTCTATCTGTCAACACTGAGCTCATTCATCCACTCCCTTTTCTGCACTGTGTGATGTCCCAGGACTAGTTTCAGCCATTGTCCTTCATCTTCCCAAAAAAAACCTGAAGGAAAGGGGAGGGAGAGTGAAGGAACTCTGAAAGGTGACCAGAAGCCTGTGAAGCAACACTGTGATGTCATTCCTCAGCTTTGTGTTATGTGATGATGCTAGTCCAGCCAGCGTCAGGTACTATGCTGGCTCCACAATGCTGAGCCATGCCCAGGTGTGGGCCAGAGCCCCATCCCCTCCTGAGTGCTGTTCTGGGATGGTTGCAGTCCTGGTTCCATGTGGTCTCATCCTATTCTGGTGTTTGCCAGCTGCCTCCATCACCTCTGAGATTGCTGTAGTTGACCTTTTGGTCTGGTGGTCTTCTGGGACATCATCCCCCACTCTGGGAACAGCTCAGGATGGCTCAGTGGTGGGCACCAATGCTCCCAGCTGCCCTGGAAGCAGACAGCCTCAATTCTAATGTCAGGGGGAGTCCTGCTTAGGAATCTTGGGCAGAAGCTGTGTAGGAGAAACCTCAGCTTCTGGGCTGCCCCTGGGCTTGTCCCAGCCCTGTCCTCTGGCAGCATCCTGCCTGGGACTGTGTGGAGACCCCAAATGCTGGCAGGGTTGGCAGCCCCTGGGCAGGGGTTAGAAAGCTGGGCTCAGAGCTCTGCACACCCATGCCCCTCCACATTTGTGTCTCAGCACCCTGAGCACCTGGGGGTGGGCTCTCTTTGCTCAGTGGCCAGAGCTCTCTTGAACNAAGGATTCTGAGAACAGTCAGTGACTAAGGTCACAGAATCACAGGATATCCTGAAGGGACCCACAAGGACCATCCAGTCCCACCCCTGGCCCTGCCCAGACCCCCCAACAACCCCACCCTGTCCATCCCTGGAGCTCTGTCCAAAGGCTCCTGGAGCTCTGGCAGCCTCGGGGCCGTGCCCATTCCCTGGGGAGCCTGGGCAGTGCCAACACCCTCTGGGGGAAGAACTTTTCCCTGAATCAGCTTAGATCTCCCCTAACACAGCTTCATGATGAAGTTGACCCCTTCTTGGTGGTGCTGGATGATGCGATGGGGTAAACAGTCACCAGCTGAAACTTGGAAGATTCAGGTTGAATCTTGGAATAAAATTCCTCCCCAAGACAGTGACCCCGGAACAATCAAAGGGAGCTGGGGCATCTCCACCCTTGGAGCATCCCAAGATTTAGCCTGATATTGCCACAGCCACCCTGAGGTGACGGGTGGGCTGGAGCGTCTGGTGAGCCTGCCTATGACATGGGATTTTTGCATTTATCCATAGGCTGCTCACTTGCAGGTTCTCCTCTGGCTAGCTGGGACTCTCATCAGAGCCCATGGATGGGCTTACACCTGGGTGATCCTCTGCTGTGCCAGGATAGCCTGGGGACCAAGGAGAGCTTACAGTGCCCAACTTTCCTGAGGCACCCGCCCCAACTTTGCTCCCTGCATGAGCGAGAAGGTGACCCAAGAAGAGGCTGGGGCAATTCCCCAATTCACTTTCCTGGGCCACCATCATGAGCATCATGGGTGGCTCCCCTGAGCGCCCTTCAGCACTGACATGAAGAGATGTGTATAAGGACCATATGGTGTCTGTGACAAAACTTGCCTCATAAACTGTATTTAGTTTTGCACATTTATTGCCTGGATTGAACTCCTTTACTTATCTTTTACTAACCTATGAGTAGTTATTAATCTGATTGTCTTGGAAGCCTCTTCTGTTCGTCCAACGACAGCCTCTGTGGTGAAGAGAGCGGCTTGGATGCCATCCCAGGTCTCATAGATTCAGTGTCTTCATTTTTCTATTGATTTTCTCTGTTTTCTATCTGTCAACACTGAGCTCATTCATCCACTCCCTTTTCTGCACTGTGTGATGTCCCAGGACTAGTTTCAGCCATTGTCCTTCATCTTCCCAAAAAAAACCTGAAGGAAAGGGGAGGGAGAGTGAAGGAACTCTGAAAGGTGACCAGAAGCCTGTGAAGCAACACTGTGATGTCATTCCTCAGCTTTGTGTTATGTGATGATGCTAGTCCAGCCAGCGTCAGGTACTATGCTGGCTCCACAATGCTGAGCCATGCCCAGGTGTGGGCCAGAGCCCCATCCCCTCCTGAGTGCTGTTCTGGGATGGTTGCAGTCCTGGTTCCATGTGGTCTCATCCTATTCTGGTGTTTGCCAGCTGCCTCCATCACCTCTGAGATTGCTGTAGTTGACCTTTTGGTCTGGTGGTCTTCTGGGACATCATCCCCCACTCTGGGAACAGCTCAGGATGGCTCAGTGGTGGGCACCAATGCTCCCAGCTGCCCTGGAAGCAGACAGCCTCAATTCTAATGTCAGGGGGAGTCCTGCTTAGGAATCTTGGGCAGAAGCTGTGTAGGAGAAACCTCAGCTTCTGGGCTGCCCCTGGGCTTGTCCCAGCCCTGTCCTCTGGCAGCATCCTGCCTGGGACTGTGTGGAGACCCCAAATGCTGGCAGGGTTGGCAGCCCCTGGGCAGGGGTTAGAAAGCTGGGCTCAGAGCTCTGCACACCCATGCCCCTCCACATTTGTGTCTCAGCACCCTGAGCACCTGGGGGTGGGCTCTCTTTGCTCAGTGGCCAGAGCTCTCTTGAACCTCAGGGTCTGACCCAGGCTACACTGAGGAGTGTCTGACCATGGGACTGGTAAGCCATTGGGACAGTGCTGGATACTGGGGGAAGAGAAGCTCCTCACCTTATCCGCGGGGCTCATCTCTGATGCCAGGTGAGCACGTGTAGCAGCAGCTCCAGTGGCTACCTGCCTCCCACCCTGTCTGCTGCTTGTTACCACCTGCCTGTACTGCTGCAAGGTCATCCATCTCCCCACTGCATCCCACTCAGGACCAGGTAGCACCCAAGCAAGGCTAGGCACGTTGCTCGCCCACGGAAAGGCTGAGACAGGGATAGATGGCACCCAGCTATGGAAGAAATACATTTTTATTAGGAAAGCGCTCTGCAGAGGTGCCAGGCTCTCTCATACCAAACTAATCTCTCCAACTCCATTGGATGGGATGCAGGAGCCTGAAGGGTGTCCACCGCCATCCATAAATAGTGCTTCCTCCTGGGCAGGAGCAGCGCCGGGGCGGAGGGGAGGGAGGGTGGCATTGGTCGAAACCAGCTCGACCCCACTCCGGCATGCACCGGCAGTGGAGAGCTGTGCCTGGAGGGCTCCGGGGCAGGGGAGCTGCTGCCAGCGATGGATGTGGGGCACATCTCTGGCACTGCCCAGGGCACTGAGCAGCAGCTCCCTCCCAGTCCCGTGCTCCACGACCCCGACAGGCCGGAGTGGAGCGCGGGAGGCGAGCGGCTCGGTTACTGCAGAATATACCGTGGGCACGTCTAGTACAACAAGCGCTGCTTATGCGGTCGATAATACTGCTACAAAAAAAAAAAGGGAGGGGGGGGACACGCCACACACGGAGCCCCCCGGGGTCCCCCCCTGCGCGGAGAGAGAGGGCGAGCTGAGACTCGGGCAGAGAGCAGGAGCAGGGCACAGATGAAGGGACCGGGTCCTAGGGCAGGGGGGACTAAGGCAAAAAGGTGGATGAGTGAGGTGGAGGAGGACAGAGGGAGGATCAAGGCTCTTCCAGTGCCCCCAGCCCAGTCCAGGCTCCCACGTTTCGCTGGTTGTGCTGGCAAATGCCCTTCTTCCCGGTATGCGGCCCGTGCGGAGCCGGTGCAGTTCCTGATCACTGCACTGCCTGAGCAGGCACAGCAGCTGCCCTGGGTGGCTCCAAGCTCGCTTCCCGGCTCTTCTTCCTAGGAGGCTTCTTAATGGGGGTTTTCTTGGCTGCCTGTTCAGTGGGGAGAGTCTGATCCTGGCCGCTGCCGGCACTTGGCTTCTCCATCCACTTGGGCTCCCCGGCTGCCGTCTCGGCCGCCGCAGGGATCAGTTTTTGCAGATGGGGAGAGGTGGGCAGCAAGGGTTTGCTGGTCTTCTGGCCGCCGGCGGCCGCCGAGCGCTTGGCTTTCTGTGGAGGGGTGGGCTTCTCCCGCTGGGCACCGACCCCGTTCGCCCGGATGCCTCCGTCCCCCTTGTTGAGGCTCTGAGTCTTTTCCTTCAGTTGGGCGGCCAGCTCGGAGGCCAGCTGGGGATGCAGCGGCTCGGAGCGGGGTTTGCTGGTGCCGAGGCTACAGGGAGCATCCCTGGTGTCCCCTGCCCGCCGCTCCGGCTGGAAGGCACCCATCTTTCGGAAGGCGTTCTGCACCGCCCCGTTGATGGTCTCCATTGGCTCCGAGCCGGCTTTGCTCCTCTGCTTGGGTTTGGAGGGTGACTGCGGCTCCCCGCAGAGGCTGGATTTGCCCTCGGAGACGCCGGGCTCCTTCGGTTGCTTCTGCGCTTTCTCCTTGCTCCGGGCGCCGCCCTTCTCCTCCGCTCTGCCCTGCACATTGGCCGACGTCTCGCTCGGACTCCTCTTCCTTTTGGCCAAGCCTTGGCCTTGCTCGGGGCTGCCGGACTGGGCGGCCACTTGCTCTGGGGACTGGCTGGGTGCCGGCAGCGAGTTGGACTGGCCAGAGTTGTACCTGCCGTGGATCCAAGAGACTTTGGGCTTCGTGGCCGGGTCTGGAGGACGGGGCTTGGTCCTTTCCGGGGATGGCGGCTTCCCGGGGCTGCGGAGCTCCGCGGTGGCATCCTCCTCCTCCTTGGACTGCTTGGAGAGGCGGGCGACCCTGGCGTAGAGCGCGGCGCTGGCCGAACCCGAGCCGCAGGAGGAGCGTTCGCTGTCCGAGGACTTGAGCAGGGGGGTCTCACTGCTGTCGGTCGGGAAGGCTCTGACTGAGCCCGTCTCCTTCAGGAACGTGTATTCTCCTGCTTCCTCCCCGCTGGTTGGGGCCACCAGCTTGTCCCCGGGGCTGGCAGGTGTCCCTCTGTCCCTGCTGTCACCCATGCTCTCTGCGGGAAGAGAGCACAGCAGTGTCAGGTGGGATGTGCCTGAGGAGGGGAAGGACTGAGATGCTCCCGTAGGACAGTGTCCTACCAGTGAGGCTCCCAGTCAGAGATCTCCTGGCTCTTAACCCTGGAGCAGCAAATGCTGGAGGAGGGAGCTCTGAAACTGTGTGGGAGGCATGACTGGAACCTGCACTACTTCCTGGAGCACGTGGGGCACCAGGAACCAGGATGACACCATCCAAGAGTGACATCTCTCCATAGAGCAGGCCCTTGCTATTACCCCCGAAGTCTCCTGGGGATGCACCCTGTTCCCTGCTCACCTTCATGGGGGACACAGTAGACAGGCCCCTCGTCCGTGGTGTCAAAGGAGGAGAAGGAGCCACGGGATGACCAGGATGGGGAAGGCTGCTCCACCACAGAGGGTGGCTCGATGAAGCTGCAGTTCAGGGTGTTTTCCAGGTCATGGTGGGCCACTGTGAGGGCAAGAAACTGTTGTCAGTGCCTGTTCTGCCAAATCCCCAGTCCCTGCTGCCAGCCAGGAGGGTGGGATGCTGCACAGCTCCCTGCTGCCCAGCTTCCTGCTGGGTGTCAGGGACAGGGACAGCATCCAAGACATGGGGACACTTCTTGCTGCACAGTCCCACCAGGTCCCTCAGCCAAGTGGCCACAAAAGCCATCAACCAGCAGTGGTGGTGACCAGTATCCCCCATGCTTGGGCTGTGGGCAGCAGAGTCTGTTCAAGCTTCACACTTCCATCTATCTTTGTCTCCAGCTGCCCAAACTGAGGGTGCACATGGTGGAGGGACAAGCCACCCAAACCCTGGGTCCCATGAGGACTTGGTGAGTGTCCTGGTGGTCACCCATGAGCTGTGCAACCTGGCACAGCCACCCTGCAAAGAAGGTCCTGGCACTGTGACTGTCCCCTTCCCAGGGAGATAATTAGCTGCTGGCTTTAATTCCACTAATTCTCACTTCAGCATCATTGACTGCATTTTCCTTTTCCATGTGCTTTTGCATATGGAGGCAAAAATCATGGAGGATGACCAAAGGAAGCCTGCAGCAGGGGATGTACATTTTCCCTATTCTGCCACTTATCCCTTTGCCAGCTTCTTCCCTCCTGAAGCTGAGTAGAAGTATCCCTCCCTTCACACCCTGGCACTGCCCCTCTGCTAAGGGGCCACCCACAGAGAAGCCAAGGAAGAGAGAAACCACCAGAGGAAAAATGGTGTTAATAAAACAAAATAGATGAGCAGTTAAGAGTTGCCTGAGCTGGAGTGATTTTTTTTTCAGCTTGATAATTTTAAGGCATTTTCTGGATAAGCTCATGTCCCAACACATCCTGAGGGGCTTCCCCAGGTGCCCACAGCTTGAGCATCCTCCTTGGGTACCCACAGAACTCAGGCAATACCCAGCTGGGAGGAGAGACGATCCTCTCAGAGAGCCATGCAGCAATAGATGCACTTCTCCCCATCCCCTTCCACTGGCTTTTGTCCCCTGGGACAGTGACAAGATGAAAGGGTGCAAAAGGGTGGTCCCAGAGGGTGCTCAGGCACTGAACAGCCTCCCCAGGGCCCCAAGGTTGCCAGAGCTCCAGGAACATTTGGACAATGCTCTCAGGCACAGGGTGGGACTGTTGGGGTGTCTGTGCAGGGCCAGGAGCTGCAGTGATGATCCCTGTGGGTCCCTCCCAGCTCAGGATGTTCTGTGATTCTATGAAAACCCCATGCACAGAGAGGGTCCCAGCTGTAGATAGGTATTTCCAGGTAATTTTAACCTTTGACTGAACATCCCAAGTGCATCCCAACCCCATCTGCATCCCAGTCATGCTGCAATTGCCTGCCTGGACTGTTTGAACCTTGCAGCACATCCCTGATTTACAATAAAATAACTTTTAGTGTAATTGGGATGCCCACCGGCATGTTTATCCTTTATTAGGGAATCTGGCTTCAGACATGTAGGGCTGTTAAAATGACAGTAGTGCTACACACTCGCCCCTGCATAGTTTGACTTCTTGGAGCAAGGGAAAAAAAAACCCAAGCAGAGATGCTTAAAGAGCAAATGGCCCAGAGAGGGGGAAGGGACAGTTCCAACACAGCTTTCCTTGTAATAAAACCCAAAAAGAGAAAATTAAAAGCAGCAGTCTGGAAGCGGATGAAGGGAGATGCTTCCTGAGAGGAGGTGTGACAAGTGGCTAGGAGTCACGGCCACGAGGCAACTCTGGGACTCCAGTGAGATGCAGGACACAGCCAGATTATAAAATAAGGATATGTAGTGCACCTGGAAGCTTTGGGAGGCTTAGGGGCTCCAGCATGGTCACCAGGGATTTTTCTTCCCTGGCTGTTGGGGCTGAGAGAAATGTGGATGCTTCCCACATATCCCTACCTGTCACTGCTCCCCAGAATCTCCCGCAGCCACAGCATCAGGATAAAAACCCCAGCACAGTAGCCAGTCGGTCTCAAGACTGGGATGAGGCAGAGAAGAGCAGCAGAAGAATCAAGAGAGGGGAATCCCAGAGTCCTCCTGGCCACCCCCTCCCGCTCATCCCAAGCTCCCAATGACTGGCATCACCCTTGGGGCTGGTTGAGCTTTGGTGCTTGGAGAGGACACATGGTGGGGTGCAGGGCTCAGGTTAGCCCTGGCATCTTCAGGGTGACATGACCAAGACCCATACTGGTACCACTGACATCTGACGAGCAAATCCCACACACAGGGGTACCCAAACACTGGCCCTACAGCTGCTGGTGTGAGCCCAGGGTGTGGCCCTGCAGCCTGCCAGCTCAGGTGCAATCCCTGGGGAGATGCTGTGGATCCAAGGCTGGTGCCAAGGCTGGGGAGCAGCTGGTGCCAAGGCTGGGGAGCAGCTTTTGAGGGAGGAACCTGAGGCTCCAGGCACCTGATGAGCTTTAGTGGGGCTTCAAGACCTGCAGTCCCAGCATGGAGTGGCCCATGTCTTGCACTCACCGGTGTTTGAGCCCATGTCCTGGGTTGACTTTATGA